>JASAMZ010012320.1:0-33913 GCA_030248115.1 Linhomoeus sp. GSCO2_2
TGGATAGGTCTGACTCACTGGTAATGTTGCTAAGAGACTTCGAAATTCAAAACTTTGAATTGCGCGCGCTACAGTAACCCGAAGCTTCAAACTGAAAACGGCTATTACTCGCTCGTCTTACGTCGTAGAGCGGCGTGCAATAGCTCAACTAAAAGGTCTCGACGTGCTCTTTCGTTTGGCATTACAAATTTTCTTAATTACGCAAACACGCAACACGAAAAGCGACATTCTCGCGTTTTTAACGCAGAAATCGCTCTAACTCGCTCAGCGTGCGTCGTACGGAGACGATCTTGGGTTGGTTGGATAGCTCTCGACTCACTGATCATTTGTTCTTCTATTGGTCGAAACTCAAAAGTTTGAATTTCGGGAGCTACAGTATTCCAAAAGTTTAAAACGCAAAACTTATCTAACTCGCTCGTCTTCCGTCACAGAGAGACGATCTTGAGTTCCTTGAATAGGTTTCGGTACACTGATAATTCCGTTAAGAGACTTCGCAATTCAAAAGTTTGAATTGCGCGCGCTACAGTAACCCGAAGGTTCAAACTGAAAACGGCTATTACTCGCTCGTCTTACGTCGTAGAGCGGCGTGCGATAGGTCAACTAAAAGGTCTCGACGTACTCTTTCACTTGGCGTAAAAATTTTGTTAATTACGCAAACACGCACCACGAAAAGCGACATTCTCGCGTTTTTAGCATAGAAATCGCTCTAACTCGCTCAGCGTGCGTCGTAGAGAGACGATCTTGAGTTGCTGGATAGCTCTTGACTCACTGATCATTTGTTCTTCTATTGGTCGAAACTCAAAAGTTTGAATATCGCGACCTACAGTAACCCAAAGGTTCAAACAGCAAATGGGCCCTAACTCGCTCGTCTTACGTTGTAGAGCGGCATTCGTTCGACCGTTTGAAAGCTTGCGTGGAGGCAGTTGTTGAACGGTCATTCCTAAAGAAATACTTTTGTTTTTTTAAACCCTTGTCTTACGAACAACTTTGTCTGCTAAAACATTAATCCCGGGCGATCCCAATGTTGCCTTGCAACAACCGCTCAGAAATGCGTGTGTCTTGCTCAAAAAATTAATCCCGGGCGATCCCAATGTTGCCCTGCAAGAACCCCTCAGAAAGGAGCGTGTCAGAAGTAGCGCCTGAGTAGTGGACTCCGGGCGGGCGCGCGTCATATCGGAAAGGCTTCGAAATACTTTACATAAGTATCCACTCTTTTACTCTTCCACTTTAAAACACTCACAAACCACTCTGTATTAATAAAACAACTCAACTTTTTTAAAACAGCTTGTTACTCTAAGCTTGTTTCGCCGCGCGCGAGTATACGCTATTGTCCGTTCGTGTGTGTGTCTGTGTGTGTGTGTGTGTGTGTGTGTGTGTGTGTGTGTGTGTGTGTGTGTGTGTGTGTGTGTGTGTGTGTGTGTGTGTGTGTGTGTGTGTGTGTGTGTCACAAAACTAAACATGACGGTTAGTGCCACCCAATGGAGTCGAATGCGCTGAGTAACGTGCCGTTTTCCGTTTCTGTTGCTAATTTCCCTATTTCGAGATATTTACAATTAAAATATGAAAATGTCAAAAATGGCACTTTTATTTACAAGTCGTATCGGCAAAGTTTTTGCTGAAATGGAAAGGGCATAAGACGCGATGAATTTGTGACATAGTTTTGAATTTTGGAATTCACGAAATTTGGGATATTTTCAAGGTTTTTGTCAAAATTCCCAAATTTCGACAATTTCAAACAGCTTAAATTTCAGAACTTCTTTGCACGGATGTAACGAGCATAGTCTGCCAAGTATTTATCAAATAGTTTCAGCGAATATAATTGACGAAATTAGGGATATTTTTGAGATTTTTGTCAAAATTCCCAAATTTCGACAATTTCAAACAGCTTAAATTTCAAAATTTCTTTTCACGGATGTGTCGAGCATAGTCTGCCAAGTATTTATCAAATAGTTTCAGGTTTTATAATTAACGAAATTAGGGATATTTTCAAGGTTTTTGTCAAAATTCCCAAATTTCGACAATTTCAAACAGCTTAAATTTCAGAAATGCGTGTGTCTTGCTCAAAAAATTGATCCCGGGCGATCCCAATGTTGCCCTGCAAGAACCCCTCAGAAAGGAGCGTGTCAGAAGTAGCGCCTGAGTAGTGGACTCCGGGCGGGCGCGCGTCATATCGGAAAGGCTTCGAAATACTTTACATAAGTATCCACTCTTTTACTCTTCCACTTTAAAACACTCACAAACCACTCTGTATTAATAAAACAACTCAACTTTTTTAAAACAGCTTGTTACTCTAAGCTTGTTTCGCCGCGCGCGAGTATACGCTATTGTCCGTTCGTGTGTGTGTCTGTCTGTGTGTGTGTGTGTGTGTGTGTGTGTGTGTGTGTGTGTGTGTGTGTGTGTGTGTGTGTGTGTGTGTGTGTGTGTGTGTGTGTGTGTGTGTGTGTGTGTGTGTGTGTGTGTGTGTGTGTGTGTGTGTGTGTGTGTGTGTGTGTGTGTGTGTGTGTGTGTGTGTGTGTGTGTGTGTGTGTGTGTGTGTGTGTGTGTGTGTGTGTGTGTGTCACAAAACTAAACATGACGGTTAGTGCCACCCAATGGAGTCGAATGCGCTGAGTAACGTGCCGTTTTCCGTTTCTGTTGCTAATTTCCCTATTTCGAGATATTTACAATTAAAATATGAAAATGTCAAAAATGGCACTTTTATTTACAAGTCGTATCGGCAAAGTTTTTGCTGAAATGGAAAGGGCATAAGACGCGATGAATTTGTGACATAGTTTTGAATTTTGGAATTCACGAAATTTGGGATATTTTCAAGGTTTTTGTCAAAATTCCCAAATTTCGACAATTTCAAACAGCTTAAATTTCAGAACTTCTTTGCACGGATGTAACGAGCATAGTCTGCCAAGTATTTATCAAATAGTTTCAGCGAATATAATTGACGAAATTAGGGATATTTTTGAGATTTTTGTCAAAATTCCCAAATTTCGACAATTTCAAACAGCTTAAATTTCAAAATTTCTTTTCACGGATGTGTCGAGCATAGTCTGCCAAGTATTTATCAAATAGTTTCAGGTTTTATAATTAACGAAATTAGGGATATTTTCAAGGTTTTTGTCAAAATTCCCAAATTTCGACAATTTCAAACAGCTTAAATTTCAAAATTTTTTTTCACGGATGTGTCGAGCATAGTCTGCCAAGTATTTATCAAATAGTTTCAGATTTAGGGATTTGAAATTAGGGATATTTTCAAGTTTTTTTTTAAAATTGCCAAATTTCAACAATTTCAAACAACTTAAAATTCAAAATATCTTTGCGTGGATGAATCGGGCGTAGTATGTCAAGTAATTATACAGCAGTTTCAGATTTTAGAATTCACAAAATTAGGGATATTTTCAAGTTTTTTTTAAGCATGGCAGATTTCGGCAATTTCCAATGGCTAAAACTTAGCAATATTTTTCCATGGATGTGTCCGGCAACGTACGTTTTTGCCACCTATTCAATCGAAGACGAAACGCGGCAATTCCGTTCACTGTGCGGTTCTGCAATCTACAGCAACGGTGCCGTTACCGTCCGCATTTGTGACCCAAAAGAAAAGGGCGTCGTCCCATTCAGACCCTCGTCATTCCAAAGTGAACCTGCGGCGAACATTCCTGATCCATTTATGGATCAGTACCCACCAATGCGCATTACAGGCATCGATTGCCCAACAATGGCACAAACTTTCTCTGGAAACTCGAGGTAACTGCGGCGATACTCCCCGAAGAAATGCTCAACTTACTATTCTGACACTGTATGGGATATACTCCTCAAATGCACAAAACACTATACAATGCCAATCAACCATCATCGGGTACCCAGTTTTTACTCTAAGCTTGTTACCCACTTAATATCATCTCCCATGAATGATCTTGAGCAATTTGTTGTGACTTTCTGAGCCTTCAATAACTGAAACGCAGTTTCAGTTACTGAAACTGAAACTCGAGAGGTGGCATAACTGATACTGAAACTGAAACTGAAACTCGGCCAGCACCATAATTTTAACTGAAACTGAAACTAAAATGAGTTTCTATTGGTCACCCTGACCCAATCGTCTGTCTAAGATGCTTGTCTCGTCCACTAGCTTTGTAGCAGTTAGTCTTTACAACAAACTCCAATTGGCAATACTGACCAGTGCCGAAATCCGGTTTTCCCGCTAAGTTTCACAACAGCCTTATTTCGCAATTCCACGTCTGCCTGTCTGTAGTCTAGGCGACGTGTCAGTTTCAGTAGATAGTGTACCTAGTTGTCAGCAGACGTTCGAATGCGCTCGCGCTACACTTATCTTGTATTCGACCGGTTGCGCTTGTGGAAAAGAGACTTGTCAGTGGGCGCGGCGGTTCGTCAAACGTCTGCGCAGGTCAGGAGAATTCGCTTTGTTGTGTTGTACGGCACACATAAGATACGAGCTTGTGTAACTACCGTCGTGCCACAACAATATTATAGCATCATTCAGGTATACACATATACTGTATGTGCTGTAGTCCAATGAACAATGAGCTTTTCTGCGTTGTTTTAATGTTGTGTTGTATTGTATCATTCACATCCCACAATCAACAATCGCTGTATTGAACGTACGCACTACGGTAGTGCATGTACTAGTTACTACTATGACCTACATGTTGACAGATGCTCTGAAGCTGTAGAAACGCAGTCATATTATGTATAGAATCGCTCCACTGCCTGAAACGCTGCGCCTCCCTGCATGTGCTGCCGAACGCTTCAATTACTGACATAATTATTGTATTATCGCCAAGAAAGAAAGCTTTTGCGCCAACTCTGCACTCAGTGGATGCTCTCACTATGTTCCTTGACGCGTGCGCCTTTGTTCTTCTCTGGGGCGCCTGCCTCTACCATCTGCTCTGTATGGTAATGAATTGGCAAGAGAAACAGAAGCGAGCCCTGGCTTGGAACGCCGCCTGCTTGGCGGTATGCTTCCTTCTGCTGGAACTCATGAGCCTGCAACAAATGAAGCGGGCTGAAAGGAAGGCTCTTCAGGTGCTATAGTTTCGCGAAACGATAAATAGTGCCGTCGGAAATTCAGTTTAGCAAGTGGGGGGGGGGGGGGGGGGGGGTGAATGCGCACGTTATATGCCATGGTCCATCCACTGTTGGCATATTTGCAAAACCTCCTTTTAGTCTACCGGACCGCCATACTTTTGCTTCTTCTACAACGTGTTTTGGCCTCTGTTCGGCTGGGGTTTGGACCCTTGCCAGCGCTACTATATGGAGCTTGAAGGCAGTTCGGTCTGGAATCCTGCCACCGTCGCAACTCACCTACTGATCGACGTCGTGGAACCCGTTTGCCCGCGTCTGGGCGCCAACTTTGGCCGGTTAGTGCCGTTTTATTGTGGCTTTGGACGATTCCGATTTCGGCGGATTGACCGACAAATGTGTAATGTGCAACAAAACTTTGCGCAACGGAGAAGCTACTGAGCGAAGCAGCTTGAACAGACGTTATGTACACTTTGTCGCCGCGCGGCACACCGCGCAGGCAATGGCCGTCTTCAGGCGATCGCCGTCTAGGCGGCCATGCATGCCTGAACGCAAAACTCGACAGTCTGAATATGCGCGCGTTGTTTATACGCCATACCCCTCAATCTGCCGCACTACGACGCTTGAAATTGCGCCTTCGCACAATCGAAAATACACATGCGCGTCGGACATTGTCCGAACAGTTGACGTTGATGTGTTCAGGTCAATCTACAGCGTCTGGGTCGAGCTGCCGTGGCTACTGCGACCCGTTCTAATTGTGGCGGCCCTTCTGTACCCGTTGATCTGGCTCTTCACAGCCAAGGGCTATGAGCTGGTCGTCTGGCCGGCCTTCGCGCTTAGCCGACGACCGGCGATCGCAGTCTAATCTTGCGCAGTGGTAGCGCACGAAGTGAACTAACCTTGCGCGCAGTGGCGTGTACTATGTTTGAGTACTTCGCCGACGCTTGTTTTAACACTTGAGCTTCACCAGAGACGCAGAGTGGTCAAGTAACGAGTTTTGAGCAGTGTGCCTACTACTGTAGATATAGATAGTTGTAGATACGTTGGTTGGTAGGTAGTGTTTAATATCGGTGTTCATGCAAATTCGATTTCGGCGATCTTACCAACTACTGTAACAAGTCGCGTCTTTGTCGTGTCGAACTACATTAATTAATTCAAGTGAGCTGCAGCGGCGGCGACAAACAAGGTTGTACTGCCGTAGGTCAGGTTTTAAGTGGCGTCAACTGTCTTTGGCTTCGCAGGAGGAGCAGCACTGCGTTTAATTCAGGATTTGCGTGTGTTTGCACCAAACGGCGACAATATTATTGCCCCTCTCACTTGCCAGTGACGCCACCGATTTGAATGAAATGGAAATCAGCTGCAGGGTGCTACGCATACCAACAGAGAGAGGAAAGAATACGCCTCAAAGAATAGCTAGACGAGCAACCTTCCTCATCACTTTGCTTCCAATGCCAATCACCCCTAGAAATCGTCGTCGTCGTCGTCCATCCCTCCGTACATGCCTCCACCGGTCGCCGCAGGGGGTGGCCCCTCCCCTTGACCCCCCACTGGTTTGGCAGTCTCCCCCTCTGGACCCCCCTGTCGTCCCCCCTTGGCCGAGCCCCCAGCCCCTCCAGCGGAGCCGTCGTCGGCGTGGTCGATGGCCAGCTGGCGGGCGGCGCGTTGCTATAGCAATAGCAATTGTTGTACCCGTGCAAACCATGTTTCACGACGTATAACTTACAATAAACGACCCCCCGGCATGCTAACAGACGATCCCCTTCGAATTATCGACGCTATTGTCTGTTTAAGTTCTGCTATGCACACGTGCGCTGACATCTGTAACAGCCAGTCCAGTATAGCAAACTTCAAATGTACAATCTGTTTATGGTAAAAGTACCGGATTGAAATGGGGTCAGTTGAAAAAGACACGCGTTGAGAAAGACACAAGAAAACGCGTTGAAAAAGACACACGCTGGGAAAAGCGCGTTGAAAAAGACACGCGCTTTAAAAACTGCGTTGAAAAAGACACAGCAGTTTGTTGAGAATGACACATCGTTGACCCTTTTCAGACTCGCATTTCAATACGATTCTAAACTGGTTGATATCAGGGCGACGATAAAACATCACAACTACCACTGACAACAAAAGTCAATGCACAATCGACAAATTACACATTTTTCTGCCAAAGTCAGAGCAACAATCGCAGAGCAATGAATTTTATTTCAGTTGCATTATGTTGCACGCTTGCACTTTGTCTGCACCTCAAAAGTGAACGTGAATGTGTCTCAAAATTGTCGATGTGTAATTGGCATGACTGCACAACAGAATTTTAAGCGAGCTTTCGACCCTCGTTCGGGGCCGTCATCAGGCACTGAAACAGTAATGACGTATACGATAGGTCACGTCAGTCACAACGCGCGCGCCACCTAAGCAACTACACTCGAATGACTGAAGCTGCCTATGTGGATCAGTCAGTTGTTATCGCCTGGCTTGGGAGCGCAGGCAAGCGACGCGTCACAGTCTGCCAAATCTGATTGAGGTTTCTGCCCCTATTTCTGTTGAGGGCAGATCTTGTGCCCAGATTGGAGTTCTCGATGCACCTAGCGCCTCCCTGAGCGATCAGGAGCGCTTCCTTCAGCTCTCTTAGCTCAGAGCCCTTCTCAGACGTCAGCACCTTGACTTGGTCGAAAGCCGGTTGATGGTCTGGCGCCTGGTGGTGGCAGAAGGCGCGCACGCCACTGACCCAGTCACTGCAGTGCTCGCGTACACGCACATAGAGGGGCCTGTCCGTCTGACCAATGTAGAGCTGGCCACAGTTGCAATTCACACAGTAGACCACGTTCGGCCGCCTCTCTTCAGGGAGCACGTCTTTGTTGCTGCCCAGTTCGCTCTTCACGCTCCTGGTGCTGCGTGGGACAAAGCGGATGCCCACGGACCTGCCCACGCGCTGTAGCTGACTAAACAGGCCTTCCACGAAGGGTAGGGACACCGTAGCCAGTGGACGCTCTTTGGTGGGAGGAGGCTCTCTGCTGTCGCGTTGCAGGATGGGCGCCATGGCCCGTCGAATCGTCCTGCCGGAGAAGCCATGCTCGGCAAAGAGGCGCCTGATGAAGTGCAGTTCTTTATGCAGTAGATGGTCGGTGGAGCAGTGGCTACGCGCGCGATGCGTCAGGGCTTTGATGCAGTGGCGTAGCCAGGATTGCCAACTGGGAGGGGCAAAAAAATTTTGGGGAGGGCAAAATTTTATAGCTGTTCGTTGAGCGCTACCGGGTGCAAAATTACCGCGCATGTAAAATGCTATTTAAGCGAAGCAGGCAAAATATTCGCTTCTACAGCGCCACAGGCGAAAATTCTCATTATTTATAGTGCCGCAGGCGAAAATTTTCATTATTTATAGTGCCACCGGCGAAAATTTTTATTATAGCGCCGCAGGCGAAAATTTTCATGATTTACAGTACCGCAGGCGAAAATTTTCATTATTTATAGTGCCACATGCGACAATTTTCATTATAGCGCCGCAGGCGAAAATTTTTACTAAATATAGTGCCGCAGCCGAAAATTTTTTCTCTTGCTGGCCATCTGGGGGGGGCAAAGCTCTCATCTGGGGGGGACATTTGCCCCGATTGCTCCCCCCTGGCTACGCCACTGCTTTGATGGCCGCCAGCTTGTGGGAGAAGTGATGGTAGGAGCCCATGGAAATGAAGCTGTGGCTGTTGCAGGGTTTGCGATACACCGAAGTGGTCGCAGTGGGCGTCGCGCGTTCGACCATCACATCCAAATAGGGCAGGCGGCCATTTTGCTCCCTCTCCATGGTGAACTGGATGTCGGGGTGCTGAGAGTTGAAGAACTGGAAGAAATTCTCCAGCTCAGCGTTCCCATGCGGCCATACCAGGAAGCAGTCGTCCACATAGCGCGTGTAGAGTTTGGGCTTCAGAGGGGCCAACTCCAGGGCTCTCGACTCCAGCCAACCCATAAAGAGGTCAGCGACCACCGGAGAGGGAGATTTGCCCATAGCCAGTCCCTGAGCCTGCCTCCAGATTCTCCCTTTGACGCTGACAAAGGTGTTGTTGAGGCAGAGGCGTAGCAGCCGACCGACCTCTTGTGCGCCAAGGGTTGTTGGCAGCCCTGTCGCTGTGGCCATCATGGCCTCAATCACCTGGCAGCTCTCCTCCACGGGGACTTTCGTGAAGAGAGAGACGACATCAAAGGAGGCTATGATGTCGCCCTCCTCCAGTTCAACCTCCTGCAGGCGACGCACAAAGTCATAGCTGTCGCGCAGACTATGGGGTGGTCTGGGCAGCATCTGGATGACTTTGGTGAGATGGCGGCACAGAGGCGCGTCAGGTGTCCCATAGGTCGGTGTGATAGGCCGAAACTTCAGGTGCGCGCGAGCCTCCTCCATTTGGGCTTGAGTCGTTGGCACCCCCTCCAGTTTGTGCGTCTTCGCCAGGGCATAGAAGGGGGCTGCTTCTCCATGGGTCTTCAAGCAGCGCTTGTACTCCCTATGGCGTTCGGGGTTCCGCTGCTGGAGTTCTCTAATGGCATTCTTGCGCCCGGCGAACGCTACCTGCAGTTCATTCGCCATCAGAGTGCAGAACGAATCCACTGCATCAGGCGGCGCTGGCAGGTAGTCACCGGATAGTCCTACCATTTCAGCAACTTTTGCGTCGTACAAGGCGCTGTCCAAGACGACGAGTGCGTTGCTTTTGTCAGCTCTGGTCACAGTCAGGCTGTCGTCTTTCCGTAACGTTCTCAGGGCTGCCAGCAGTCTAGGGCTCATGGACGGCCGTGGGCGCTGACGACAGTTCGCCAGAAGGGCAATGGCGCGCTGTCGCAGCACGGGAGCCTGCTCTGGTGCCTTGCCATCAAGGACTTCTGCCGCCATTTCTACACGGGCTGCCAGGTCAAGCAGTGGGACTGTCTTAGGGGAAATTCCAAATTTCCCACTAAGACACAGCGCTGCCTCCTGCTCCTGGGTGAGAGCTTTAGAGCTCAAGTTGACTACAAGCTTGTCGTTCTGGCGAACTGGAGGAGGGGCTGTCCTGCCAAACCACTGGCTGGTGGTGGCCAGGAGGTCGGTCAGCTTCTTCTGCTTCCTCTCCTGCGCTGCCTCAAAGGAGTAGCGATAGCCATCTCACCAAGGTCATCCAGATGCTGCCCAGACCACCCCATAGTCTGCGCGACAGCTATGACTTTGTGCGTCGCCTGCAGGAGGTTGAACTGGAGGAGGGCGACATCATAGCCTCCTTTGATGTCGTCTCTCTCTTCACGAAAGTCCCCGTGGAGGAGAGCTGCCAGGTGATTGAGGCCATGATGGCCACAGCGACAGGGCTGCCAACAACCCTTGGCGCACAAGAGGTCGGTCGGCTGCTACGCCTCTGCCTCAACAACACCTTTGTCAGCGTCAAAGGGAGAATCTGGAGGCAGGCTCAGGGACTGGCTATGGGCAAATCTCCCTCTCCGGTGGTCGCTGACCTCTTTATGGGTTGGCTGGAGTCGAGAGCCCTGGAGTTGGCCCCTCTGAAGCCCAAACTCTACACGCGCTATGTGGACGACTGCTTCCTGGTATGGCCGCATGGGAACGCTGAGCTGGAGAATTTCTTCCAGTTCTTCAACTCTCAGCACCCCGACATCCAGTTCACCATGGAGAGGGAGCAAAATGGCCGCCTGCCCTATTTGGATGTGATGGTCGAACGCGCGACGCCCACTGCGACCACTTCGGTGTATCGCAAACCCTGCAACAGCCACAGCTTCATTTCCATGGGCTCCTACCATCACTTCTCCCACAAGCTGGCGGCCATCAAAGCCCTGACGCATCGCGCGCGTAGCCACTGCTCCACCGACCATCTACTGCATAAAGAACTGCACTTCATCAGGCGCCTCTTTGCCGAGCATGGCTTCTCCGGCAGGACGATTCAGCGGGCCATGGCGCCCATCCTGCAGCGCGACAGCAGTGAGCCTCCTCCAGCTAAAGAGCGTCCACTGGCTACGGTGTCCCTACCCTTCGTGGAAGGCCTGTTTAGTCAGCTACAGCGCGTGGGCAGGTCCGTGGGCATCCGCTTTGTCCCACGCAGCACCAGGAGCGTGAAGAGCGAACTGGGCAGCAACAAAGACGTGCTCCCTGAAGAGAGGCGGCCGAACGTGGTCTACTGTGTGAATTGCAACTGTGGCCAGCTCTACATTGGTCAGACGGACAGGCCCCTCTATGTGCGTGTACGCGAGCACTGCAGTGACTGGGTCAGTGGCGTGCGCGCCTTCTGCCACCACCAGGCGCCAGACCATCAACCGGCTTTCGACCAAGTCAAGGTGCTGACGTCTGAGAAGGGCTCTGAGCTAAGAGAGCTGAAGGAAGCGCTCCTGATCGCTCAGGGAGGCGCTAGGTGCATCGAGAACTCCAATCTGGGCACAAGATCTGCCCTCAACAGAAATAGGGGCAGAAACCTCAATCAGATTTGGCAGACTGTGACGCGTCGCTTGCCTGCGCTCCCAAGCCAGGCGATAACAACTGACTGATCCACTTGGGCAGCTTCAGTCATTCGAGTGTAGTTGCTTAGGTGGCGCGCGCGTTGTGACTGACGTGACCTATCGTATACGTCATTACTGTTTCAGTGCCTGATGACGGCCCCGAACGAGGGTCGAAAGCTCGCTTAAAATTCTGTTGTGCAGTCATGCCAATTACACATCGACAGTCGTCAAGCACACACTGCACATCTGGTGGATTTCTTCTGTCTCAAAATTGCTCTGGAGTGACTTGAGTGCTTAAACTGCTCCTTTCCTAGTTTTACCGAACTGTACCTCCATACATGTCTGCCATATTTATACAGTTCCACAACTAGGCAGTTCCAGTTTCAGTTATATATGTTGCAGTCAGTAGCCGTCTTCAGGCGATAGCCATCTAGACGGCTATCGCCTGGTCGATCAGGCCGCGGCCGTCTTCTCGGGGAAAAGACGGCCATCGCCTGGTGCGTCAGGCGATGGCCGTCTTCTGCTCGAAAAGACGACTATCGCCTGATGGACCAGTCAACAGCCGTCTTCAAAATGAAAGCTGTCGCCAGCGCTAGCAGGGAAGGGGCACAGCAGACCTGAGCAGGAGGTGAAGTAAATGGAGGAATGTTTATTCCACTTTCAGTTTGCACTAAAACTCGGCCGACGTCGCGCCTGGCGGGTCTCAGCTGAGGCTTAGCGCGACCACCAACTTCAGGGCGCGCTCCGCGCGCCCTGAAATCGGTCACCGGTCGCGTTAAGCCTAAGCTTCGACCCGCCAGACTGCGACGCCGACTGACTCTTGTGAACTGTGGGCGCAGGGCGAGCCTAAGCATAGCCTGAACTGGAAGGAATATACTGTGTCCGAAACTAATACAGAGAAAGAAAAGACGGCCATCGCCTGACGCATCAGGCGATTGCCGTCTAGACGGCCGCGGCCTGATCGACCAGGCGACAGCCGTCTAGACGGCTATCGCCTGAAGACGGCCATCGCCTGTGACATATATACTGAAACTGAATTGATAGTAATATTGGCCATTACAACAACTGACTGTAAACTCAACCAAAATTTTTCTGAAATGAAGCTGATACTGAAACTACGCTGAAAGTTTTTGGAGATACAAACTGCACCTCTGGACTCGAGACAAAATGGTTGACAAAGAAATGGGTGGTTGATCGTTTCACTTCGTTTTGAAGTGGCCGGGTGCATGGTGATAAGAGATTGGGCATGCTATCAGTCGTGAAGGAGTTTGGATAGGGTTAACCTAACGCAAACGCTGTGGCTTTTTCACGCACATTTCCATCCAGCGGTGTCTTTTTCAACCTGTGTCTTTTTCAACTCGTGTCTTTTTCAACACGTGTCTTTTTCAACATGTGTCTTTTTCAACGCGTGTCTTTTTATACTCCACAAACAAGCTGTTTTAAAAAAGTTGAGTTGTTTGATTAATACAGAGTGGTTTGTGAGTGTTTTAAAGTGGAAGAGTAAAAGAGTGGATACTTTTGTAAAGTATTTCGAAGCCTTTCCGATATGACGCGCGCCCGCCCGGAGTCCACTATTCATGCGCTACTTCTGACCCACTCCTTTCTGAGAGGTTCTTGCAGGGCAACATTGGGATCGCCCGGGATTATTTTTTTGAGCAAGACACATGCATTTCTGAGCGGTTGTTGCTGGGCAACATTGGGATCGCCCGGGATTAATTATTTTTGCAGACAAAGTTGTTCGTAAGACAAGGGTTTAAAAAAACAAAAGTATTTCTTTAGGAATGACCGTTCAACAACTGCCTCAACGTAAGCTTTCAAACGGTCGAACGAATGCCGCTCGACAACGTAAGACGAGCGAGTTAGGGCCCATTTGCTGTTTGAACCTTTGGGTTACTATAGTTCGCGATATTCAAATTTTTGAGTTTCGACCAATAGAAGAACAAATTATCAGTGAGTCAAGAGCTATCCAGCAACTCAAGATCGTCTCTCTACGACGCACGCTGAGCGAGTTAGAGCGATTCCTATGCTAAAAACGCAAGAATGTCGCTTTTCGTGGTGCGTGTTTGCGTAATTAACAAAATTTTTAACGCCAAACGAAAGAGCACGTCGAGACCTTTTAGTTGACCTATCGCACGCCGCTCTACGACGTAAGACGAGCCTGTTAGAGCCGTTTAGCGTTTTGGACTTTCGGGTTACTGTAGCGCGCGCAATTCAAACTTTTGAATTTCGACTTCTCTTAACGGAATTATCAGTGTGCCGAAACCTATTCAGCGAACTAAAGATCGTCTCTCTATGACGGAAGACGAGCGAGTTAGATCAGTTTTGCGTTTTAAACCTTTGGGTTACTGTAGCTCCCGAAATTCAAACTTTTGTGTTTCGACCAATAGAAGAACAAATGATCAGTGAGTCGACAGCTATCCAACCAACCCAAGATCGTCTCCGTACGACGCACGCTGAGCGAGTTAGAGCGATTTCTGCGTTAAAAACGCAAGAATGTCGCTTTTCGTGTTGCGTGTTTGCGCAATTGACAAAAGTTTTAATGCCAAGCGAAAGAGCACGTCGAGACCTTTCAGTTGACCTATCGCACGCCGCTCTACGACGTAAGACGAGCGAGTTACAGCCGTTTTCCGTTTTGACCTTCGGAGTACTGTAGCGCGCGAAATTCAAACTTTTGAATTTCGAAGTCTCTTAGCTGAATGATCAGTGAGTCGAGACCTATCCATAAAGCCCAAGATCTCCTTCCTACGACTTTCCAACACCGAGATCTGAGAGCGTGACGGACGCACGAACGAACGCACGAACGCACGATAAGCTCTCGTAGGGGTTCGCCCGGCTGAGGCCGGGCGAAAAAAGTGTGGAGTATATAGCGTTTGTGCGCGAAACACAGTAATTTTAACCGGATGACGTTCGCTCGTGAAGCGGCCGATTTGCAAACGGTCTTTTGCGTTGGGTAGGCCTAGTAAGTGGGCAGGGTGGACACCAAACGGGGTCACGCTCCGGGACCCCGTTGGCGGGAAATTCAAAAATTTAAATTTTCAAAGTACTGAAAAACGCATTAGGCAAGGTAGAACTCGAAAAAGTTGCATATAATGGTATATACTATCTTTTGATATGTTGTAGTACTCGATAGGGCCGAGGGTGGAAGAAAAGAATTGGATCGCTGCGGGACCCATTTTGGCGCCAAATTTGAAAATTTCGCGAATTTTGGCCCTGGGTCAACTTTGACGGGCTGCTGTGCGAGCTAGGTAGCAGCTAGAGCGGCGAGACCACTCTTGGTGCTCCTTCCCAGATGTCCTCTATCGAATGAGCCATGAACGGAGAAAATCGGGCGAAACACAAAAAACTTTCTTACACTGCGACTTTTTCGACTCCGGGGTCGAAAAATGCGATTTTCGCATTTCGGCGTCTATAGCGCTCGAATGCGTTGCCGAATCGTTCCAAAAGTGGTTTCAAACGATTCTGCGCTTAAATCTGGCCCAGAAAAGTATCTTTGAAAAATTTGCAGAGCTACAGTATCCCTGCCGCGTCGGTTTGAATTTTGGGCGTCGGGTCGACTTTGGCAATATTATACTCGATTTCGGGGTTTTCGGGGGCGCTGATTACGAATTTGGCATCCGTTCAGTGTATGGATGATGTTTGAACGTACCTACGACGAATTTGTATGCTACCGTACCCCAAGTGCAGAATTTCAGTTCCCGGAGTCCATAGGAAACTAGGGGTGTTGTATGTCGAATCTGGGGTATTTTGGGATGTAGATCACGAATTCAGCATTGCTTTTGCGAATGGGGGTGCCAGGAGGCCACAACAGCAGAGGAGTCACCGTGCGTAGGAGTTCAAATTTGTGGAGTATACTGCGTCCCCCGGACGACTTGCCTGGTTCAAACGCAACCATTGAAATTGGTCTCCAAATTGTGGTAGTCTCAAAGTACATAGTGGTAGGTGTAGGAGCGCATTGTAGCTGCCACTGTTCGGCTCATTCACGTAACAACTGAAGGATTACGGTAGCCTTCTATGTACCTTCCTCAATCCCTGCTGTAGGGCGTCGGCGCCGCCGTCGGTGCTTTCTCCGAAACCGTCCTCGTCGCTCATCAGGCTGTCGTCCTCGTCCATGTCGCCCTCCTCGTCGTCCTCGTCTTCGCTCAGACCCGCACCCGACATGCTACCGTACACCTGAAGGTGCTACGGTTTAGTACAATTCAAATACAGCATGCAAATTCGACTGTTTCACCTTGGCCTTGGCGCCGACGGCCAGCTTGCCCGCGGTGCCGCCTTCTCCCTCGTCCTGTGCGTGTTGCGTGATTATCTCCTCTAGCCCTGTTGTATTCAAATTTGCCTACAGTACGACTACTTACCTCATCCTCCGAGAATCCGTCGTCGTCCAGTCGTCTTCCGGAACCCCCCGTCGCGCCGCCGAACGCATTCAGCTCGACAGCTTGAAGCTTCGCCGCTTCTTCCATCCTCACTTTCTCAGCCATCTTGCGCAGAGACAATTCGGCCTCCTTAATTTGTTAATTTGCGTACAATTTTATATCTAATTGTTGTTGAATTTCTGTGTGACAATCTCACCATGGCCCTCTCCTGTTCGGCCTTGTCGAGATCGTTCTGCACTCTCTCCAGATAGACCAAATTGCGGTGCTTCAGCACGTACTGATG
Organism: Linhomoeus sp. GSCO2_2; assembly: GCA_030248115.1. Classification (NCBI taxonomy): domain Eukaryota; kingdom Metazoa; phylum Nematoda; class Chromadorea; order Monhysterida; family Linhomoeidae; genus Linhomoeus; species Linhomoeus sp. GSCO2_2. The sequence goes on from JASAMZ010012320.1 coordinate 16,129, forward strand.
GTACATTTTCTTCAGTCGCTCCTCCAGGCGTTCGTACTCGTCCATGTAGGCGGGTCGTACGGTCTGAAAGAACACACTTTGTTGTGTGAGCATCCTTGTGGACTGTCAACAATGACAAAATACCGAATTTTCTCCAATAGGCGCTTTAAGGGTTTATTATTTGAACCTATTTCCAAAGGGGTGGTGGGGGGGGAGGGGCGTCTATTGGAGGGGTGCGCTTATCTAAGGAAAATACACTAAGACCTGAATCTGAGCCAGTCGCTTCTGCTGTCGCTCCAAGTCCGCCCTGCGTTTCTCTATCTTCTGATCCAACGTCTGCTCGTCCGAGGCGATGTTGTTGAGATTCTGCATCGTCTGCTCGATTTCCGCCTGCAAAACGTTTTGTCTGATATTCGAATGTCTGAAATTACCGCTATATCCCCCCCCCCCCTCCCCTTATCCTCTTTCACACCTCTGGTCATAAAGACCGAGTTGCTGAGTTGAAGGGGAGGGGGCATATTTGAAGCTCTACCCTTTAAGGTACGTCTATTTTAGTATTTTATCTTTTTGTTTATTTTATTTCATTCTATTGTATTTTAGCACTGTAATCTCACCTCGACAGCTTTGATGGAGCCCTTGATGCTTTTCTCCACGTCACTCAGTTCCAATGGGCGCGCCAGAGCCGCCGTGCGCTGCTCCTGGGAAATTTCGAATTTTGGAATTACAGTAATTATGTGCATAATTCCAAATTTCTTACCCTCAGCTCGACTTCCTTCGAGAGCAGGTCGAACAGACTTGCGCCCTTCTCTGGAATCTCCGCTGCCAGTTGGCGACACAGTCGCAGGTCGTTCAACTGCAACAACTCCCGTGCGAGCTTTGCTATTCACGCACCGACCATCGGTGCGTGATTACCATTACCTTGGCGTTGATCTGGTTCTGGACGGCGGTCATGTTGATCTGGCCCCCTCCGTCGGTGTCGGGGTCGTCGAGAGGGGAGAATTGATGCTTGACAGCGTCGTAGAGCAGTTGCGTGACTTTCAGCATTTCCTGCACCGCGTAACCGTCCGCCTGGTACAACTTCTTTGGGTTGACCTTGATGCGCGCCTTTTGGATCTTAACTTTGTGATGAGTAGATCTTGGTTTCAGTGTCGAATTTGTGCTGAAACCAAACACTCACGAGAAACAGTGCGGCGGTTTTGATGAAGATGACACGGTCTTGTTCGTTGTCCAGAACTAGTGAGATTTCGTAATCGGGGTCGTAGCTACAATGAAACGAAGTTGATATGCCCAAGCAAACCATGTTGAACTTCTATAAGTTTGGTAGCTTAGGCGTGCGTGCGATATATCGTTACATATGTTATGCTACAGTAGACACGCACCAGCAATTTTACAATAATGATGCTGTAGATGACGGTTATGCACAGGGTGACAGTAGCGAAAATCGAAGAGCGCACTATCACGTTTGTTATACCGTTTCAGAAGCCAGGCCAGAATCTCTGCCACCAGTTTGAAGTTTGGGTTTCTGAAATTCTCGATGGAGACCAGTCGTGGGTATCCCAGAGCGCGTAGAGACTCCGTGAAATCTGAGAGAAAAGACACGGTTGGAACGTGATAACTGCCGCTAAAATTGTACCGTATTACGGAAGATCGACTCACTACGCAGCTCGCGATAGGACATCGTTTGAAACTTGGAATAGTGTGTCGCCAACGTCAACACTGTCAAAACGTTTCTTAGAAGTTTGCTTGATTGTGTATGAAGGTGAGGCTTTCGTTGCTTCGCTGCCTTCAAGTGGCGGCCGACCGGTTGGTAACCTTGGTAACAAGACGTATACACAACGACAGAACATACTGTAACCACTACGTATTTACAGTGCTCATTGAATGCAGTCCGATTGAGGTTGTAGGCTTGTTTTGAGATGGGTTTCGCTCATTCTGTCGACGCCTTGCTTTCCTTCAAAGTTCAGACTGCGTTTGGATACAACATGGAGTGCAGTTTAACTCAACTGACATATCTTTCTGTCAAACACTGCAGGTATACTGTTTGCACACAAGCGTAGTGTACGATACGCCGTTATCCTGTTGCCATGGTTGCTGCGTTTCGTAGCCCAAGGTCAATGTCTTTGTCGCCTGCTGGACTGTGACGCACAATGCATTAGTCTGCACTCTGCACTGCAACTATGACTCGCTAAATCTACATGGGATGCGTAGGTTTTCCCGTCCGTCCGGCCACGTTTACATTCCCACTCGTGTGCGGAGCGGGGGACTTAGAAGAGGTATACCATACGCTAGCTGCATAGCGTGCGCAGCGCTGCCTTTGATGTTTGCTTTCTTCTAGGGCCGCCTTAGACGAGAACCGCCGACTGCTGACGTCGGCAGAGCAGTGCAGGAATAACACTGCCACTGCCCAGTGCCTAACCAGAGTGTGCAAAATACGCTCTGGAAATTATGGCACACCAAAGAATCGTGTGCAAATTTGTCGATCTCTTTATCACACTGCCGACTTTTCCCCTGTTCCTGCTGTATCTGGCGCTGACCCTTACGTGGAGATTCTGGGGAAGGAAAGTGCCCAAATTTGAAAACTTGTCAAAGGTGAATACAAAATCTGCTACACGATTTTGTTTTCGTGGAGATGTACGGCTGTATGGCATACGAAATATTCTGCTTGGATTGTCTCCCTGCGTTGTGTTTCTAGTCTCACGTAGACCCGGCTGGTTGTAGAAAATTGCATTCAATCCATTCAATGATGAGGTTAAGTTTTCATAAACTTTTCATCATTTCAGCTATTACTGCTCCACAACGCTGTTTGTGTCTTCCTAAGTGCAGCCGCTTTCGTTGAAATGCTTCGTCATTTGATTTTCGAAGCCGATTCTATTTATTCCAAAGAGAGGAGTACGTCCTTGAACAGACTCTTCTTCATTTACAGCTTCTCAAAGGTGTTTGAACTCATGGATACTGTATTCATGATGCTGAGGCATAAGGGAAGACAGGTAAACAACTAAAACAAGCTTCTCGTCGTCGTCGTCGTCGTCGTCGTCGTCGTCGTCGTCGTCGTCGTCGTCGTCGTCGTCGTCATCGTTGTCGTCGTCGTCGTCGTCGTCGTTGTTGTTGTCGCCGTCGTCGTCATCATCGTCGTCGTCGTCGTCGTCGCTGTCGTCGTCGTCGTCGTCGTCGTCGTCGTCGTCGTCGTCGTCGCCGTCGCCGTCGCCGTCGTCGCCGTCGGCGTCGCTGTTGTTGTCGTCGTCGTTGTTGTTGTTGTCGTCGTCGTTGTCGTTGTCGTTGTCGTCGTTGTCGTTGTTGTTGTTGTTGTTGTTGTTGTCGTCGACGTCGTCGTCGTCGTCGTCGTCGTCGTCGTCGTCGTCGTCGTCGTCGTCGTCGTCGTCGTCGTCGTTGTCGTTGTTGTCGTCGTCGTCGTCGTCGTTGTTGTTGTTGTTGTTGTTGTTGTCGTCGTCGTTGTTGTTGTTGTCGTCGTCGTCGTCGTCGTCGTCGTCGTCGTCATTTGCTTTCGTTCCATTTCAGATATCATTTCTGCACATTTACCACCACTCCTCTATGCTGCTTCTAGCCGACTGCGCATACCGAAAGTTTCCCTGGCCCTGCCTAGCCTTCGGACTGTGTCTTAACTCTTTTGTGCATATTTGGGTCTACCTCTACTACCTCGTGTCAAGCCTGACAACCGTTGGCAACGCGTGGAAGAAAGCGATCACTCAAATCCAGATAGTTCAATTCCTAATCGGTGCTGCGTACTGTGTTCCAGGTATACTGTATCACAATTTCTGCTACTACAGCCTAGGCTATGACTTGACTATGCTGTTTCTATTCGTGAGATTTTACTGGAGGGTGTACCTAAGGAAAGAAAGGGCTGAAATGGACGTTGGTGCGAAAGCAGAGTGATACTTGTAGGTGCTTAGTTGGTATTGCAGACTGTGAACTTTGCGGGCTGTATTCTGGTGTGTTATACGTAGAGGACTGGTGAAAAACAATACAGCTACGTAGAATCTATAATCGCATGCGATTTCACATTTCTCGAACTAAGTGCATACAAAGAGTGTACCTAAGGTACATTCGCCAAGCCGGTTTTGTTGCCCGGTAACACCACAGTATTCAGTGGATGACGGCGAGCGTTCTGTCTTTTCGGCACAAACACAAGGGGTGCCCTTCATTACTTTAGGTTATCGACGAATTCTCAAGCGAAAACATGCAGAAGCCGGACAAAATCGGCCATAAACGGAGGGAATCGCAAGAAGCGATTCTGCTCGACAACAGCGCCGAAATATTGCAACTGGAAGTGACCGATTTGGGCCTGGAAATCGGCAGAAATCGGAATTTTGCGGCGTCATACTTGAAATCGGGCGAATCGTCGGCGGCCCGCAAGAATGAGCTCTTCGAACGGACGGAGAACGAGACTGAACTGTCGCTGAGCACAACTTCCAGGGTGCGCGGTTTGTGTGACGAGCGTTGTGTGATCATATTACAGCAATTGGGGGGGGGGGGGGGGGGGGAGGAGGGGGCTGGGTATTTTTTGCGTCGGCGGTCTGATGACTAGAGAAGTCCTACCCATAGGTACGATTGGGGGGGGGGGGGGGGGGGGATAGGGGGGAGGGAGGTTATTCCCCCTCCCTAGCCTTGGCCATCCGGACGGGATTTCCGGATAACCCCCCCCCCCCCCCCCCACTAGAAATATTCGCCGCAGACCCCCCCCCCCCCCCCCCCCTACCCAGAGGAAACCGGAAAAAGTAAGAAAATTTTCCCAAAATAAGTCTAAAATTGGGCAGAATTGTCGCCTGCGGCGCTATTCTTGCGTATTTTTGGCCATTTTCCATGAAATTCGCGCCATTATGGAGCAAAAATAGCTAATTTTTGGCACTTTTTCGGTACATTTGTCTACACCCCCTACCCCATTTTGAGCTGATCAGGAAACGGATTCCTGATCCGGAGACCCCCCCCCCCCCAAACCGCGAAGACCCCTCCCCCCTCTGGCCCAATTCTGGATCGCACCTGTGGTCCTCTACCCGTAAATCCTCCAATAGGCGCCCCTCCTAGGGAAGGTTGATGAAATAAGCGCCCACCTTTTGTAAGTGCCGGTGGTACTAACACTACCATATGTTCTCTGTGACTATTCCTAGCACCAAGATTGGGCTACTTATGACAGCACTACTACTAATAGCAGGTATTCTGATCAAAAGCTATACAGTTTACATCTAAAATCTATGCAGGTGTACACAAAAATGCGAAAACGACGGGAAATTTTGGCGAAATTTTGGCACTCCCGTGGGGTCGAGTTATTAAGGCCCCCCTCTCGAATGAGCGCCCCTCCTAGAGGTAGGTTGAAAAACAAGCGCCCAGTGCCCAGTGAAAACAAGCTTAGAATTGACGTGTCGATTGCCGCTCTACGACGTAACACGAGCAAGTTAAAACCGTTTTGTGCTTTTGCACCTTCGGATTACTGTAACTCACCTAATTCAAATTTTCAAGTTTTGTAAATAATCCGTGAGTCGTGAGCTATCCACTGAGCTCGAGATCGTCTCTCTACGACGCAAATTGAGCGAGTTAGAGCGATTTTAGCGTTCGAATCTCGAGAATGGCGTTTCCCGTGGTGCGTGTTTGCGTAGTGTTAAAAATTGTTGCTGCCGCACGAAACAACACGTCGAGAGCTTTCACCTGACGTGTCAATCGCCGCTCTACGACGTAAGACGAGCGAGTTAGAGCCGTTTTGCGTTTTCGGACCTTTGGGTTACTGTAACTCGCGAAATTCAAACTTTGTTTTGCGACCAATGGGAGAACAAATGATCAATGAGTCGAGAGCTATCCAAGGTGTTCAAGATCACCTCTCTACGACGCAAGACAGACGAGTTAGAGCCGTTTTGCGTTTTAAATCTTCAGGTTACTGTAACTCGAGAAATTCAAATTTTTGAGTTTTGACCAAGGGGAGAACAAATGATCAGCGAGTCGAGAGCTATCCACTGACCTCGAGATTGTCTCTCTACGACGCAAGTTGAGCGAGTTAGAACGATTTTAGCGTCAAAATGTCGAGAATGGCGTTTTCCGCGGTGCGTGTTTGCGTAATTGAAAGAACTTTTGCAGTCGCATGAAAGAACGCGTCGAGAGCTTTCACCTGACGTGTCGATTGCCGCTCTACGACGTAAGACGAGCAAGCTAGAGCCGTTTTGCGTTTTGACCTTCGGGGTACTGTAGCGCGCGCAATTCAAACTTTTGAATCTCGACTTCTCTTAGCGGAATGATCAGTGAGTCGAGACCTATTCGTAGAGCCCAAGATCGTTTCTCTACGTCTTTCCAACGCCGAGATCCGAGAGCGTTACGCACGCACATACGCACGCACGCACGCCGAGCTCTCCTAGGGTGTCGCCCGGCTGAGGCTGGGCGAAAAAATAGCGCCGCAGGCGAAAATTTTTGCCAATTTTAGGTCGATTTTTGGGAAATTTCATGATTTTTAGGGGGGGGTAGCTGGAATCTCGGCTAGGGGGGGGGGGGGCATTAACAAGGATTTCGTTCTTGTTGGCCGTTGGTAGGGGGGGTCTAACCCCCCCCCCCCCCCCTAACCCCCCCCCCCCCCAATCGAAACTATGCAACCGCTCTATAAGCGTGTAGACTGGCCATATCCTATAATTTAGCGACACAGCTTGCCATGTCCATTAACTAACTTCGGGTAACCAGGCGTCACGTCCCCCAGCCCAATCGTGGACAGTGATATGACAAAGAAGTAAACGCTGGTGAAATAGTTCCAGTCCTCCCAGAAGCAGAAGAGGGCAGCGCAGGCGAACACCCAGGCAACTGTGAAGAGAACCGCCAGCCAGACGGGCACCTTTCTTCTTTTGTCGTGGCCGCGCAGAAGCTGGAAGTTACAATTTTCAATTTTGAGTTTTAAATTTCAATTCTTGAATTTTAAATTTCAATTTTTGAATTTTGAATTTTAAATTTTGAATTTTTTTATTTTGAGTTTTAAATTTTGAATTTAAAATTTTTAATTTTGAGTTTTAAGTTTTGGATTTTTAATTTTGGATTTTGACTTTCGAATTTTGAATTTTGAATTTTGAACTTTGAATTTTGAATTTTGAATTTTAGTTTTGAATTTTGAATCTTGAATTTCGAATTTTAATTTTAAAAAATTTTAAATTTTGAACTTTGAATTTTGAATTTTGACTTTCGAATTTTGAATTTTGAATTTTGAATTTTGAACTTTGAATTTTTAATTTTGAATTTTAGTTTTGAATTTTGAATTTCGAATTTTAATTTTAAAAAATTTTAAATTTTGAACTTTGAATTTTGAATTTTGAATTTTGAATTTTAAATTTTGAATTTTGAATTTTGAATTTTGAATTTTAAATTTTGAATTTTGAATTTTGAATTTTGAATTTTGAATTTTGAATTTTAGTTTTTAATTTTGAATCTTGAATTTCGAATTTTAATTTTAAAAAATTTTAAATTTTGAATTTTGAATTTTGAATTTTGAATTTTTAATTTTGAATTTAAATTTTGAATTTTGAATTCCGATATAAACAAGCACCTCTCCTGCTTCGATCTCTTCCAAGTCGTCGACATCCTCGAAATCGTCCCCTTCCATCGAGATGGTGACCTCCAGAGGCGCCCCTTTGTCCCTGGATGGCTGCGCTGGTTGGACCTCCTGGAAAGCATCAGTGCGTGGATTCCCTCCATCTATTGTCCTGTTAGCGTGTCTGTCTGTTCCTCACCTCTGCGATATCGGCGTCGTTGACTTGAAGCGAAGGCGTCTTCTTTGGTGGGCCCGGCCTGCTTCGAGGCCCTCCAGCAAAACTGGTGGTCCTCTGACCCATTCCAGGCACTTCAGATGTCCCAGGGTCCTCAGGCACCTCATGGATGGTCCCTGGGATGCTCTCCACCACACTGGACGTCATGTGGTGCGAGGGACTGTGCTGCAGCTGCATGGTAGCCTTTCGGGACTTCTTGCGAGGGGGGAATAGGAGTCGCTTGACTGAGGATATGCCTCGCTGCATTCCCCGGTGGAGGCGGTAGAGGAAGCGGTAGAACCACTTGCCCAGAGAACTAAGGGTCACAAAGACCAGTGGGATGCCGATCAAGGAGTAGACCATGGTCACGACCTGACCCGTGGTCGTCTGACAGGCGATGTTACCGTAACCTAGAAGGATGGTTCGTGCTTCGTATGCGGCAGCTCCAGTGCACAGCATCGGTCAGAGTACAGGATACATCGCGACTTGTGTCACTAAACGACCAAATAGTGACTCAAGCCTCTTGTCTTGCGTTGCCAAGTGCAACAAGTGTGTAAATCTACGTGCTGCGGTCCGGTTCTGTGCAACGCAACAATTGCATTTTGCAAGTCACGACAACGCTGTAGAGGCTCGAGTAGCCTGTAGGTCGCCTGCCGATCCAGATCCAGATCGCAGCGACAGGATCTAAGCGCTGGCTAATATATACTGCACTTTAGCCCAGCTATCCCGCTTTCACACTTCTCACCAATGGTGGTGTACAGTGTCCCAGCGAAGAACACTGAATTCCAGAAGTCCCATTTGTTCTCCGCCGACGGGCGAGAATTTGTCTCCGTTTCAAAGAAATCCAAGGCTTCATTGAGCTTCGTCTTTATCTCTCGCGTGGCCTCCATAGTTATCACGCGGAAGTTGTTGAGCTTGTCCCTCAGGATCTCGTCCATCCGTTGCCACACCTCGTCGCGTATCTTGGAGTAGCTGCTGGCCTGGAATGGCAATTGAATTGTGAAAATAGCACCGCACCGCGAACTACAAACCGCAAAATCAACAAAATCGCGACATTTTATGCACTTTGGACTGGTAGAAACGTCTTTCGAGAATCGGCGAAAGGCTTCCGAGCGCTACGCGCTATCCAAGTCTCCTGCAAAACAAACCTCATTTTCGATCCTCTTCCAATCGGCCGATCTTTCCAAGGCCAAGAATATGAGTCCTCCAATCAAATTGTAAACCATCACAACAAGAAGGGGAATGAAGTGGTGCAGGCCGTAGTGGCGATAGACGTAGCGTAGCCAGCTGCGAAATCGAGAGATACATGAGGGAGGCTCGGTTGGCTTCTTGTGGCCTGACGCTGTTGTGGAGAGCGATTTGACCTGCAGTTGTGACTACGGTACGCCTTTGAGTAAGGTTTCCTGACGCAACTGCGTCGTCGTCGTCGCCGTCGTCGTCGTCGTCGTCGTCGTCGTCGTCGTCGTCGTCGTCGTCGTCGTCGTCGTCGTCGTCGTCGTCGTCGTCGTCGTCGTCGTCATTTGCTTTCGTTCCATTTCAGATATCATTTCTGCACATTTACCACCACTCCTCTATGCTGCTTCTAGCCGACTGCGCATACCGAAAGTTTCCCTGGCCCTGCCTAGCCTTCGGACTGTGTCTTAACTCTTTTGTGCATATTTGGGTCTACCTCTACTACCTCGTGTCAAGCCTGACAACCGTTGGCAACGCGTGGAAGAAAGCGATCACTCAAATCCAGATAGTTCAATTCCTAATCGGTGCTGCGTATTGTGTTCCTGGAATACTGTACTACAATTTCTGCTACTACAGCCTAGGCTATGATTTGACGATGCTGTTTCTATTCGTGAAATTTTACTGGAGGGTGTACCGTAGGAAAGAGAAGACAGAAATGGAAATTGGTGCAAAATTGGAGTGATACTTTTGGTGCTTGATTAGTTGAAACTGTGAAACTGGATAACTGTATTCTGGTGGGTTCCACGTGCAAGACATATGAGAACTAATACAACGGACCAGTTCAATAGCATAAAATTGCAATTTTCCCGAAATATGACAGCACATATTACACGAACGACGTATTTGCATGCGCAAGCCGTAAAGTCGTGCAGACTGCACGGTAACACTATTGTATACCATGGATTGCGGCGAACGTTCTGTCTTTTTGGCACAAACACTTAGGTTACTGGTCATTACCTGAGGGTATCGACGAATTCCCATACGAAACCATGCAGAAACCGGACAAAATCGGCCACAAGCGGCGGGAATCACAAGAAGCCATTTTACTAGACAACAGCGCCGAGATTTTGCAACTTGAAGTGACCGATTTGGGCCTGGAAATCGGCAGAAATCGGAATTTCGCGGCGTCATATTTGAAAGCGGGCGAATCATCGGCGGCGGCGCGCCAGAATGAGGTCTTCGAACGGGCGGAGAACGAGACTGAACTGTCGCAGACGGCTACTTCCAGGGTTTTGTTTGTCGTTGTGGTTTGTGTTAGGAGCGTTGTGTGATCGTATTACAGCGAGTGGAGGTGAGGGGGGGGGGGGGGGGGGCTGGGGGGGCAATTAGGATTCGATAACCTATAACCTATAACCTATAACCTATAACCTAAACAATTCGATAACCTTGGTCTCAAAATGCGCAGGAATGCTTGAAAAGCATTGTAGATGCATTCTCTGTGGTCGCAGAGCATGCCGCTTCAAGATCCGGTAGGAAAATTGTCCAAAAAGGCTACCTTTGAAGTTTTATCGTGAAATTCCAAAGAAGAACCCTCTCGTTATAAAATACCCCTACCTCCTCGTGCCGAGAGTGGGTAATTTACGCGCCTGCACAATCTTCTAAGCCGACCGTTTCTCGAACTTCAAAGCACCTACCCCCTAGAGGACCGTAGCGGGACTCTTGATACATCAGCGGAGAAATTTACCATGTTGATACACCACGGACTGTTTTGGTAACTCGCAGCTCTGGATTGATACGTCAGCAGGTCCTGGCCCTGTGATGTATTAAATGTGCTCGTAGTTTGATACCCAACTCATCCGCCACACCCTGTAGGTGGCTTCAGCTGCTACAAAGGGCCGCCGCGAATCGTGAGTGCACTTGTACCATGTGCAGTCTACTTCTAGACTGTCTCTTTGCATTTGCTGGCAGCAGAAAGTGGTTTTCCAGCAGCGATACAGAGTGGATGTTACCTATGGCATATGTCCCGAAGGCGTTGGGGACAAGGTTTCGTTTGGGTTTTGTGGGTGAGACTCGCTATCCCAATTCTGTCTCTTTCTTCCAAGAACGCGCCTCGATTCGCTCACTCTCGCAACACTAACAGCAGACGTTCCTCTCCATCCGCCTACCTATACTGCCTTACTCCCAGGGTCGTAAAGACAATGCGCGCCGCTCGCTCAGCGTAAACAATTGAGAAGAAACGTTCCAGCCCGCCTGGTCGATTGCCTATTCACAGTCACACCTGGGCCGCACGATTGATTGATGGGGATTAACCCGACGCCAGCATAGTTACAGTACCGTTTAATTAGAGTCGCTATATAATCAGCGGCGAAGTATACATACCTATTCGCCTTCGGCGACACTCCCCACAGAGGAAAGTACTAGCGCAGTGCAGCGACACGTACACAGACAACCTTGACGCGCATTTGGTAAACTCACACAATCTAACAAGCCAGTAGAAACAAGTCGACAAACACGAGTATGGAACCACACAATAATTACTGTAGCTAGCGACCTATTGTGCTGGTTAAGCCAGCCACTGTTTCAGTTTCTGCTTTGCCGCAATGGCTGCTCTGCGTTTAGGGCGTAGGGTATTCTGTGGTTTGTGTGCCGTTCTCTGTGGGATGTCGTCGTCACTGTTTGCGTGTGAGTCGTGGGTGCAGTGATTGGCTGGGTCAGAGTGGGGATTGTCGTTGTCCGGCGCGGCAGTTCTTCCCTCGCCCTTCTCTGTTTTGGACGGCTGATCGTCTTCCTTTGTCTGACCACACTCCAAAGGGACCAGCAAATTGAGTGGCCGGTTGACGCTTCGACCCTTTCCAGTTTCGACCACTGCCGCTCTTGGCTCTCCTTCTGAGCTGTTGATGATCTCCTTTATTCGGCCCAGTGTCCAGCTTCCCCTGGGAAGCGCTTCTTTGATCAGCACGACGTCTCCAATCTGTGGGGTCGACTTCGCCTGCTTCCTGGGCGATCGCAGCGTCGTTCGATAGTTTTCTCTCAGGCTGAGGACATACTGTTCCATCCACAGTTTCCACATGCTGTTCAGTATGTTCTGCCCGGCTGTCCACTTCTGAAGCAGCACTTCTGCAGGCTTCGGTTTGACACTGTCTTCGTCCGTTGGTTCGTTGTCAGTTGTGGGGAACGCCCACTTTCGACCTGGACTGAAGAAGTCGGCGGGTGTCAGGATGTGTCCTGCGTCAATGTCGTCTCCAACGTAGACTAGTGGGCGGGAATTCACAACGGCCTCCACCTCTGTGACGATCGTCTGCAGGTTGACCATCTTCAGGCAGATCTTTCCCAAGCTCTTCTTCAACGCCATCTTCACTGAGCTGACAAGGCGCTCATAGAAGCCGCCGATCCATGGAGCATATTCTACGATAAAATTCCACTTGATCTCCTTGTCAGACGCGTACGACTGGACACTGTCGTCGAGCACGCACTTCTGCCAGTTGCGGTCCGTCGTGGTCTTGGCCAATTTGAACTGCGGCGCGTTGTCTAGTGTGATGTGACTGGGCATGCCGCGCCTTGAGACGAATCTTCGCAAGGCCAGTAGAAACTGCTCCGCGGTCATATCCTCCACGACTTCGAGATGCACTGCCCGGGTGGCCACGCAGGTGTAGAGGCAGATCCAGACCTTCTTCACTTGTTCTGCCTCGTTTCTGACGTAGAGGGGACCCAAGTAGTCAAGCCCCGTGTAGGTGAACGGGCGAGACTCCGAAAGCTTGGCGCGCGGCCACGGTGCCATTTTGGGCATACGATAGGGACCCTCCATCTGTCGCTTGCACGGACCACACTTCTCTAGAACTCCTCTGACGACCGTGCGTCCGTGTGGGACCAGTACTGTAGGCGGAGCTGCGCTAGCGTGTGAGTAGAGTAGGCCCCACGTGTAGCGAGTCGGCGTGGCTCTTCAGGATTATCAGTCTCGTCAGAGGTTCTGCTTTCGGCAGGAAAACTGGCGCAACGGCTTCTGTAGGCAGGTTGGCCCTCTGATAGCGGCCGTGACAACGCAGCAGCCCGTCTTCGTGCAGCTGCAACCCTAGCTGCCGTGCGAACTTCGTCGTGTTGACATCCGTCTTCGACTGAGCGTGAATGAGCCACAAGCGAAGGGAAGAATTCATTTCTTCAGCTGTCAGGTATCTGCTGTGGAGGGCCTCCTTCTTCAGTCGCCGAACGAAGCGCAAGGCCCACGCTGTGACTCTCAGTAATCGTGTCAGACTGGAGTAGTCTTTGATTTCGATTTCCAGTGGGGTAGACCTGTCGGCGTTTGACGCCTTTGCGTCACCCTCCCCAGCGAAGCTTGTGATTTCGAACAGGTTGGCTCTCTTTTCCTCTTTCCGCACGTTCTGGAGAACCTCTGGAGAGATTTCGCCTGTGTTCCATGAAGGCCACTCAGTGGAGGAACTGTGGATCCAGCTGGGCCCATAGAACCATGGAGACGACGACGAGCTGAATTCGTCCCACGTGGCACCTCTAGTTGCCAGGTCGGCCGGGTTGTGCTCCGTGTTGACATAGCGATAGGTGATGCCCGGCACAGCCTTGATTTCTGCTATGCGGTTGCGTACGAACGTGCCCAGCGGCTTGGCGCTCTTGATCCAGTGGAGCACGCATTGCGAATCCGACCACAGGTACTTCTTCTTGACCCTCTGCTCCAACTGCTCTTCGACGAATTGGATGGCGCGCACGCCTATTTGGACCGCCAGTAGCTCGAGTCGCGGCAGGCTCATCTCGCCGACGGGGGCGACGCGTGCCTTTGCGAACACTAGATGAGTGGCGCCGCTGCTTCCTTGCAGGTAGACCGTAGTCGCGTAGGCCTTTGCAGACGCGTCGCAGAAACAGAGCACGTTGTAGTCGCCAGAACCGATGTGACGGCTCACTCGAACAGCAGACACCTTCTGCAGATCGCTCATGAGACTCTGCAAAGCTAGAAGGCTTGCTTCTTCCAGCTTCTCGTCCCAGCCCTTCTGCTGCTTCCAGAGCTCCTGTAGGAAGATCTTACTCTTCAGGACGACGGGGGTGACGAGGCCTAAGGGATCGAAGACGGACGCGATTCTTTTCAACAGCTCTCTCTTCGTTGTTGCCTGACCACCACTGGCTTGCTCCTTGATCGCCAGTGTATCCTTTTCGGTGTCCCACTCGACTCCCAGAAGCTTCGTTTTATTGCCCTTAGCTCTGTCGTGCACCGGGACCGTCTTCAGAAATCGCCTGTCGTTCGACGCCCATTCGCGCAAATTCATTCCCGCACTCTCGAAGAGCGCCTTGGCTTCTTTGTAGAATGATGCAGCGCCGTCGCTGTCACTCGCCCCACAGGCGACGTTGTCGACATATGTGTTTCTTTTGATTGTAGCAGCCGCCAGGGTGTTGGCTTGATTCAAGTGAAACTGCAACGTCGCGGCCAGCAGGAAAGGGCTGGATACGATGCCGAAGGGGACTCGAGTGAATCGTAGCACTTGCAGATTATCTCCTGTGGCCGGTTTGTGCACATCCTTCACCCACAGGAAGCGCGTGACGTCGCGATCGGCCTCTTGCAAGCCGATATGTAGAAACGCCTTCTCAATATCCGAAGTGAACGCCACGGGCTGAGTTCGGAAGCGAATTAGAAGGCCGACCAAGTCTTCTAACAACACTGGACCACGCAGTAGGCACTCGTTCAGGCTCGGCGACGATTTTCTCACTCTGGCAGAGCCGTCGTAGACAATGCGCACCTTGGTCGTGTCCTTCTCCGGTGTGACGACGGCGTGATGGGGTATGTAGTGCTTCGGACCGCCGCCCTCAAAGGGTTTCTCCACAATTTCCACGATGCTCTTCTGTATTTGTTCACAAATGATTTCGTTGTACTTGCGCAGCAGCTCCGCGTCATTTTTTAGCCGCTTCACCAAGGACTGGAGTCGGCCGATCGCCAGGTGAAGGTTGTCAGGCAGGGGTGGGTGATCCTCCTTCCATGGCAGGGTCACCTCGTAGCGGTCCTCGCCCTTGACCACCGTGCTGTTGAAGCGCTCCAATGCACAGTCGTCTTCTGTGGTCTTCGCCGGCTCCTTGATTCCAATGGTTTCCAATTTCCAGAATTCTTCCTCCTTTGGTTTGTGGCCGAGCAGCGGCTCTTCGTGGAAGGGGAACAGCTCGCCGGCGAATGTAGAATCCGTGAGTGTCAGCAGCGATAAGGCAGGCCTCCATCGCCCATCCCCATCGCTTCGTGACAGTCTCCCTGATAGCAGCCAGCCCAAGTGAGAATTTATTAGGTATAGGCCCGTCTTCAGTTCGACCTTTTGGCTGGTCACGAGATCGCCGTAGTAGTCGTTGCCGATTAGCAGCTCAATGGGCGATTCTTCTTGGCTGCCAGGAAGAGTGTCGGCGAGAACAAAATTCTGCAGGAGATGCTGCACTGGCTTCAGGTCGACTGCTTGGCGGGAAAGCGCCCCTGTGATCCGAGGTACCACGTTGGCCTTCAATTTGATGGGCACGTCGCCCTGCCGTTTGATGCGACACTCGACGTAGGTTGTGTCGACCACAGTTGGCTTCTCGGAGCCAAAGGTGAAGACGCTCAGTCGCTCGCTTCCCTCTGGTTTCAGCTTCATGCGCTTGGCAAGGCTGTCTGTTATGTAGGTCCGTTGGCTCCCGGTGTCGAACATCAAACGAACTTGAGTAGCGCCTGATCCGTCCTTGGTCGTAAGCGTGGCTCGCGCGGTTTGCATTAGAACCTGCTCTCCGGCTGCCAGCAAAGAGGCCTCTTCGTGAGCTCTGGCGTATTCTTCATTGTTCTCCTCAGATTCTGTTACAGCGGCGACGACTTCAGTCTGGCCCTTTTGGTTGCCGAACTGCTCTGGGCAGAGGCTACGGTGGTGATGCTTGACTCGTTTGCAATAGACGCAGGCTCTTGTTGCTCTGCACTGCCTAACGGTGTGATTTGGTTTGAGGCAGTTGAAGCAGCGCCCATTGACCTTTGCCCTGCGGGTAGCGAGTGTGGAGTAGGTTCTGCACTCATCGCTCCAATGGTTTCATTCGCAGTAGTGGCACTTCTTCGCCGGTCGTTCTGATTGGCCGTTCCAACTGCCGTGATGCGTGGACGGACCATTGTTTGGCCTGTCTTGTCGGTCGTCGCCACCTGTGGCGAAGAGCGATTCTGTCGTGCTGCGTGGCGGTTCTCGGGACTCTCTGGGCTGCCCACCAAGGTGCCCGTATTTCTGAGCGGCTTCTCGCGCCAACAGATGATTGTTCCACAGCTCGCGCAGCAGCTTCACGGTCCAACACTCTCCATTCGGCCTCTGTTTCTCCAACTCGATGAGAAGCGACTCAGGCAGCTTGGAGCGGAGGAGATTGAGCAGGGTAGGCTGCTCCGTGTCGTCCCCAATGGCTGACAGGGAGCGCAGGTGGCGCTCTACGGCATCGTAAGTTTCCCTCAGCCGACGCGCGTTCATCGTGGACTGGGGGAGGCTCATGATGTGCTTGTAGTGAGCGTCACGTATCGACTGTGTGTCACCGAAACGGTCCTTCAGCAGTCTGACCGCCACGGCGTAGTTCGCGTTGGTGAGTTCGAGGCCAGCAATGACACCCCTAGCACTACCCTCTAGTTGAGCGCGCAAGTAGTTGAACCTATCCACATCAGACAAGTGGGGGTTCCTATCGATGGACGCTTCAAAGCCGTCCCAGAATTCCGGCCAGCGCAGCAAATCGCCATCGAACTTCGCTAAGTCTAGCTTAGGCAGACGCACTGTCGAGTAGACGCCGGACGAAGAATTTGACTGTGACGCACCACTAGTAGAGCCAGCACCATTCCTATCTGTAGCAGAGCTATCGCTAGTTACGTTACGCGCGGACTCAGCTGTCTCCCCCCTCTGTCGGCTGAAGCTTCTCGGTCGCTTGAAGGTGCAGTTCTTTGTCGTCGCCAGGCTGCTCTGCCGTGACGAAGTCCTGGGCGTCGGCCAGCCTGTCCTTCAGCCGCTTCTTGACCGGTCCCAGCTGCATTCTTGTCGTCGCAGCGACGGAAGCCATCTCCTCAGGCGCAACCGAACCACTCGGTGCTACCAGTTTGTCCCGAAGGCGTTGGGGACAAGGTTTCGTTTGGGTTTTGTGGGTGAGACTCGCTATCCCAATTCTGTCTCTTTCTTCCAAGAACGCGCCTCGATTCGCTCACTCTCGCAACACTAACAGCAGACGTTCCTCTCCATCCGCCTACCTATACTGCCTTACTCCCAGGGTCGTAAAGACAATGCGCGCCGCTCGCTCAGCGTAAACAATTGAGAAGAAACGTTCCGGCCCGCCTGGTCGATTGCCTATTCACAGTCACACCTGGGCCGCACGATTGATTGATGGGGATTAACCCGACGCCAGCATAGTTACAGTACCGTTTAATTAGAGTCGCTATATAATCAGCGGCGAAGTATACATACCTATTCGCCTTCGGCGACAGCATACATTACCACCATTCTAAAGTCGTTAAGATCACTCGCAGCTGTGCGAAGCCTCCAACCAACAGAATATACCCCATTGGTCTACACCATCATGCTAGTAATAGGTGTCTAAGGGGTGTTCAAAATCAAAATGTCAAAAACGCTATGGAACTGTTCCCTCTGAGTTGTGAAATAAATTCATTTAGAGATCAGCTGAGGGTGGCCTAGAGACACCACACCAAATCCTTCAAATGGCCATTTGGCACTGCATTCATGTACTTGCTTGAATGCGCCCTAGTGAACTTAGTCGTAATCTACCAACAACACCACTTAGAGTTCTGCAATGCCGACGCCAAATCCCTCATCTGCAATCAGCTGCTCGAAATGGTTGAAGCATCAATTCACCTGGTGGCTCATCAAATGCGTCCTCTAATTCACCTGCAAATACCAAATCCACAAATCCAACCAGGCAAGTCGTCCGGGGGACGCAGTATA
>JASAMZ010012321.1:0-34220 GCA_030248115.1 Linhomoeus sp. GSCO2_2
AAGCGCACTAAAACTCTGTCGACGTCGTAGTCTGGCGAGTCTCAACTGAGCCTTAGCGCGACCATCAAGCTCCGACCGCCATAGCTTCGACGCCGACTGACTCTTGTGCACTATTGTATGTGCCGCAGGGCGAGCTTATGAATAGCCTGACTTGGAAGGTAAGGCGTGTCGGAATGAAAACCTACCTATGCGAAGAAAGAAGAATATGGGAATTGACCAATGCCGCAGGCAACTTCCGTATTAACAGCTGTTGCCTTATGCATCAGACAATCTCCGTATGTACGGTCACTGCCTGACGCATCAGGCAAATTCCCCGGATGGTGTACGGGCATTGCCTGAATGCGGATATTCCTGTGACATGTACATGGTGTGCCAAAAACAAGCTCCGGTATTAAAAAGTTGAGTTTGTATTCTGACTGACATTGCATAGAGTTTCGTTCTTTCTGCAGAGAGTGCGAGAGCTCATCGCCCGTATTGCTCCGCTTCACGAGCTCCCCCTTCGCAAGAGGGTATTGCTTAGCAATATTGATATCGCCCGGGATTTGGTTTTTAGAGCAAGAAAATCCCTCTTTTGAGCAACGCTTTTAAAAAAAGTGGCAAAAACTTGTCAAAGTTTTCCCAAACATATGACAGAGCAAGTTTTGCAAATAATCCGTGAGTCGTGAGCTATCCACTGAGCTCGAGATCGTCTCTCAACGACGCAAATCAAGCGAGTTAGAGCGATTTTAGTGTTCGAATCTCGAGAATGGCGTTTCCCGTGGTGCGTGTTTGCGTAATGTTAAAAATTGTTGCTGCCGCATGAAAGAACACGTCGAGAGCTTTCGCCTGACGTGTCGATCACCGCTCTACGACGTAAGACGACCGAGTTAGAGCCGTTTTGCGTTTTCGGACCTTTGGGTTACTGTAACTCGCGAAATTCAAACTTTGAGTTTTGACCAACGGGAGAAGAAATGATCAATGAGTCCAGAGCTATCCAAGGTGCTCAAGATCACCTCTCTACGACGCAAGACAGACGAGTTAGAGCCGTTTTGCGTTTTAAACCTTCGGGTTACTGTAACTCGCGAAATTCAAATTTTTGAGTTTCGACCAATGGGAGAACAAATGATCAGCGAGTCGAGAGCTATCCACTGACCTTGAGATTGTCTCTCTACGACGCAAGTTGAGCGAGTTAGAACGATTTTAGCGTCAAAATGTCGAGAATGGCGTTTTCGGCGGTGCGTGTTTGCGTAATTGACAAAACTTTTGCAGCCGCATGAAAGAACGCGTCGAGAGCTTTCACCTGACGTGTCGACCGCCGCTCTACGACGTAAGACGAGCGAGTTAGAGCCGTTTTGCGTTTTGACCTTTGGGGTACTGTAGCGCGCGCAATTCAAACTTTTGAATTTCGAAACCTCTTAGCTGAATGATCAGTGAGTCGAGACCTATCCGTAGAGCCCAAGATCTCCGCTCTGCGACTTTCCAACGCCGAGATCTGGGAGCGTTACGGACGGACGTACGTACGTACGCACGCACGCACGCACGCACGCCGAGCTCTCCTAGGGTGTCGCCCGGCTGAGGCCGGGCGAAAAAACCGTGCACACCAACTTCATGGCTGCCGCTCTCAAGCTAGGCTAGACGTTTCACGCCGAAATTTAGGTATGACATACTACAGGCAGGGTAGGTATTCTTGACAACCTGTTAAAGTTTCATGTCATTCGACCGAGCGAACAGAAAGTTGTGTCGTTTTGCGCAACACCATGTCGAAAATCCGCTGCGCCGCTCTTCGTCGTTGATTCATGGCGTCGTTGCACTCCTGGAATGAGATCCGTTGCTGTCCTGGAACCACGATCTCCACGACGAAGAGCGGCGCAGCGGATTTTCGACATGGTGTTGCGCAAAGCGACACAACTTTCTGTTCGCTCGGTCGAATGACATGAAATTTTGACAGGTTGTCAAGAATACCCTGTAGTTGTCATAACTCAATTTCGGCATGAAACGTTTAGCCCAGCTTTAAAGCGGCAGCCATGAAGTTGGCGTGCCCGGTTTTTCTGCACAACCTGTACATATGTCGTAGCGCTACATATCCGCAACTCAGCGCTATCTGCAACCGCAGCACTACGAGACCGCGGTTGCCGATAGCCCTGAAGCTACCCCACCCGCACGTCCGCAGATTTAAGATTCTAACTTTTTTGCCGCTCCTCAGCGCGGCGAGGTGTATATGTTACGGTTGGATGCCGCAACCGGTTGTTGCGCGCAACGACCGGTTGATGCGGGCAACAACCGGCGAGTTGGTTGGAGGCCGCAACGAGATCACGTTGCGCCCTTTGACCGGCTGTCGCTCGCAACAACCGACAGGCCGGTCAGACCCCGCAACGAGGAGCCCCCCCCCCCCCCCCCCCCCCTACGTTGCAGCCCCCTTATGGCGCCCCATCAAACGTACATATGGGGAACCCCACCTTAACAACTGGGAATGATTTCATCTGCAAAATTGTCTAGCTGACCAGTGTTCGGCAGAAATTTGTTTGTTTCGGCCATCCTAGAACTCTGTGCTCCAAAAGTTGGGACCAGTCAGGCAACTCTTCAGTCATTGTTACCCTTGCGGACACAATCGACTGATACTGTGGTTGACACGCGGTGCATAGAGTGCAAAGGAAAGTGTGGAACGATAGTCATGTTTGGATTCGGTCAGTCAGATTATGAGTACATGTCAGAATTTTGATTTCAGAAACATTCAGACATTGAGATTCGGATTCAGAAAGGAATGCGCTCAGGCTCAGATGCATCATTCCGAAAAGTTTCACGACTTTCGATCTCTCCCTTTGCTATCTTTCAAACTGTACTTTTCAAACTGCTGCCGAACGGTGGTCAGCTCGACAATTTTGCAGATGAAATCATTCCCAGTTGTTGAGGTGTACCGTAAAGTGCCGAATAGAGGAATACCTCCAAATCGGGGTAGTCTCCAAATAGTGGTAGGGTGCATGGTCATATCGAAACGATCTCCAAATAGTGGTAGTCTCCAAATAGTGGTAGGGTGTAGAGGGCCGCAACGGGGGGGGGGGGGGGGGGGAGTAATGGGGGTGGCGAGTGCCTCCGCGTTGCGGGGTCCGACCGGCCTGTCGGTTGTTGCGGGCAACAGCCGGTCAAAAGGCGCAATGTGGTCTCGTTGCGGCCTCCAACCAACCCGCCGGTTGTTGCCCGCAACAACCGGTCGTTGCGCGTAACAACCGGTTGCGGCCTCCAACCGTAACATATATATACGGATGACAATGTCTGTCTGTCTGTGTGTCCGTTCGTGGCACCGAAGTAAGACATGTGGCATATGTGGTTAAGTAGAGTCAAGGTCGCTGAGTATGGATCCAATGTCCGTTTCTGTTGCTAATTTCGCATTTTCGAGATATTCACAATCAAAATTCAAAAATGTCAAAAATCGACTTTTTCGCCTGATGAGCTAGCGGCAAAATTTCTTCAGAAATTGAAAGAGCATGGGCTGTGGACAATTTGTAACGCAAAAGAAAATTTTTGCAAATGTGGAATTTGGTAGAAATACGCGATCATTTGTCAAAATTAAATAAATCGGCAAAAAATAGAACGTCATTTATTGATGAATGTGAATGCAGAAATTGAAAGGTCGTAAGCCAGTAAGAATTTGTGACATACATTTTTCAGTTTTGAAAATTTTAATTTGGAGATATTCGCAATTAAAATTCAAAAATGTCGAAAATCGACTTTTCGCCAAATGAGCTAGCGGCGAAATTATTTCAGAAATGGAAAGAGCATAGACCGCGGATAATTAGTAACACAAAAGAAATTGTTTGCAATTGTGGAATTTTATAGAAATACGCGACAATTTGCCGAAAATTCTACAAATTGACAAAAACGTCGTAACGCAGAAATACGTACACCAAACGAAATTCCTGGTAGAGAACACGACTATACCAAACAGTTGGCAAGTTTTTGGCACTCCGCCCCGACGAAGTCGGCGGAGAGCAGTAGGCAACCGGAGGGAACAAGGTTTCTACGTGCTCGCTTAACTTACGCTAGGAGTAACCGATTTTGAAACGGTTTTTTGCGTTCGATAGCCCTGGTGGATGCGCAGGCCGCGTGCTATATGAGAAAATTCCGGTAATGGAAAAATTTTTTGAAAATTCAAAAATTCAAATTTTTACTAAGTAAAAAAAGTTCTGCGCGCGACCATTTGCGCTGTACGTGACCAAAATTCGTCATTTTTGGATATGTTGTAGTCCTTGGGAAGACAGACTTGGGAAATCAAAAATTGGAAAATTTGGACTCGGCACGGCCGGGTTACGGTAGATTCAAATTTTGAGAACCCGATTACGGTCGTTCAAAAAATCATATCTCGCGATTAACTGGGCCGATCGGGCTGAGATAAAATTTCCGGCCGGCGTCTGGATGTGCTCTTTCATTTGCGACCGAAATCGCCGAAATCCATCCAGCCGATCGTGAGCTAGGCGGGGGCAATGGGTTTCCGTTGGGGATCAAATTTGGGGATTTGGCCGGTTTTTTCGCCGAAACGCGTGGTTCTACCGGAAAACGGACACCGCCAATCGATTCTACGCTAAAATCTGGTCATGAAACGTAAGTTTCGGTTTTTCGAGCTACCGTAACCCGGCCGTGTCGAATTTTTGAATCCCGGGCCGAAATTTTCAAAATCGAGTTGACAGTTGGTTCGGGGGTTTTCGGGGTCGGGGAGTTCGAATTTCGCGTTAGTTTTGCGATTACTGTTCACTTTTGACCATTTTCGGATGGTTTAGGGTGGGTTTGTGGTAAAAATTTGAAATTCCGGGGTAGTATTGAGGTGTAGCGCGGTGTAGCGGGACCGTCGAAACAAGTTCGGACCAATAGGTTTAGGGCCTTTTGACACCGGTTGTGTGCTTGCGAGCGCTCTTGGAGATGGCGAGCGCCATAATTGTTGGTTTGAAATGCCGCGGTTGTGTCGCCCTTCTGTGCTTAGCGAAGTCGGCCTCCTTGCCTGTTTCAGAAGCGCCATCTATTAGCGCGCTTCTTTCCCGCTCGGTGCACAGATGCGTCCTTGTACAGTCCCGTTCAGAAGTCGGGCCTCATTCAACATGCAGTGCAGGTTCATCCTGATGCTCAGGCAATTACGCGCGATTCAAATTATTACACACTGGGCCCCCTTGGTCCCGAAACGACTTTGATATCGGTTAATTACTACGGTAAAATATTTGCATAGTAAACGTGCTTGCCTGAGCATCACGGCCTACATGCGCGACCATGCATACCGCGGTATATGAGGCCCGACTTCTGACCGGGACTGTACGCGCGGCTGACCATTTGCCAGTACATGGCCGTCGTTGTAGCGATGAAGCCGCCGCGCGTGTGTGCCTCAAGCTGCTACGCCACGTAGCACACAATGAGCGAGCCGACGTCATGTACGAGTTATCGACTTGCCGTACGCGTCGATTTGGTTAGCGTTGCGACCGCTTCTTCTACGTTTTGCCACTAGTGCGAGATCGAGAGTCGGCATGCGCTCAAGGGAGAAGAAATCGCGCTGCACTGGAATAGAACCAGCAAGCGAAGTTTTCACACAGATCAGATGCTCCCCTTTGCTAAACGGATCAGGCGGAGTGCCACCTTGACACTCGCGGAGTGTCACGTTTAACTAGTTTTCGCCCGGCCTCAGCCGGGCGAACCCCTACGAGAGCTTATCGTGCGTGCGTACGTGCGTACGTGCGTACGTCCGTCACGCTCTCATATCTCAGCGTTGAAAAGTCGTAGGAAGGCGGTCTTGGACTTTATGGATAGGTCTCGACTCACTGGTAATGTTGCTAGGAGACTTCGAAATTCAAAAGTTTGAATTGCGCGCGCTACAGTAATCCGAACGTCAAAACGTAAAACGGCTCTAACTCGTTCGTCTTACGTCGTAGAGCGGCGTGCGATAGGTCAACTAAAAGGTCTCGACGTGCGCTTTCGTTTGGCATTAAAACTTTTGTTAATTACGCAAACACGCAACACGAAAAGCGACATTCTTGCGTTTTTAACGCAGAAATCGCTCTAACTCGCTCAGCGTGCGTCGTACGGAGACGATTTTGGGTTGGTTGGATAGCTCCACTGATCATTTGTTCTTCTATTGGTCGAAACTCAAAAGTTTGAATTTCGAGAGCTACAGTAACCCAAAGGTTTAAAACGCAAAACTTATCTAACTCGCTCGTCTTCCGTCATAGAGAGACGATCTTGAGTTCGTTGAATAGGTTTCGGCACACTGATAATTCCGTTAAAAGAAGTCGAACTTCAAAAGTTTGAATTGCGCGCGCTACAGTAACCCGAAACTCCAAAACGCAAAACGGCTCTAACACGCTCGTCTTACGTCGTAGAGCGGCGTGCGATAGGTCAACTAAAAGGTCTCGACGTGCTCTTTCGTTTGGCATTAAAAATTTTGTTAATTACGCAAACACGCACCACGAAAAGCGACATTCTTGCGTTTTTAGCATAGGAATCGCTCTAACTCGCTCAGCGTGCGTCGTAGAGAGACGATCTTGAGTTGCTGGATAGCTCTTGACTCACTGATCATTTGTTCTTCTATTGGTCGAAACTCAAACGTTTGAATATCGCAAACTACAGTAACCCAAAGGTTCAAACAGCAAATGGGCCCTAACTCGCTCGTCTTACCTTGTAGTGCGGCATTCGTTCGACCGTTTGAAAGCTTACGTTGAGGCAGTTGTTGAACGGTCATTCCTAAAGAAATACTTTTGTTTTTAGCACTCCGACCCCAAAAGGGGCGGAGTGCTATAGTGGAGCTGCTCCCGATCAAAATTTTTGCCCCAAGATTTCTCGCGCGTGGTTCATCCGATTTGGACGGGGTTTTTTTTAATCGATAGCTCTCGAGGGATACTAGGGGTGCTCGGGCCTTCGTTTTTTTCGCGTAGTGGGAAAATTTTGAGAAAAATTCAAAAATTTGAAAATTTACTTACTGAGAGGGTGTTCACCCAGCTGGCATTTCTGGAATAGTGGGCCGATTTTGACGCCCTTTGGATATGTTATAGCCCTCGACGAGACGAACAGGGGAAAAAAAATCCCGAGCCAATCGGCCGACGCGTTCTCGGGTTACGGTAGCCGAAAGCGGTTTTTTGACAAAAAATTGCCTTTCAAAAATCCTAGTAAATCAGGGAGTTGTTGGATCGGGCCAGATATCTCAAATCGGCAAGATTATCATGTTCTCTTTCGTTTAAGACCAAAATCGCCGAAATCCGCCGAGGAAATCTTGAGTTCTGCTGTCACAACGGGTCTCCGTCGGGGGTCGAAAATTCCAATTTTCGACTTTCGGCCGTTTTAGCGCCCGATTTCGACGATTTATGGCCAAATGGACTGCACCACGCGATTCCCCGTTGAAAACTGATCCGGAGTCGATTTTCAAAAATATTTTTTCGGCTACCGTACCCCGGCCGCGTCCAAAATTCGAATTTCCACCCGGGCGGTCAAAATCAATGTTGGAGTCGATCCCGGTGCTTTCGAGGTCACTGATGCCGAATCTGGCATTGTTTTCGCGTTTCGGATCAAAATTCGCGAGTTTTTGCCGATTTTCTACCTACCGAAGCACTACGTCGACGAAACTGAATGTGAGGTGATTGTACGTTTGTAATGTCGATTCTATGGTATTTCGCGGCGAGGAACGCGAATTCGCTATTGGTTTCTCCATTTTGTGTCGATATTGCCTTCAAACAGCCACTTTCCTAATGCCGACATTCAAATTAGAATGCAATTTCTATCGTACCCTTATCAAACTTCTATCGTTGTAACTTAAATTTGCGCGCGCATTCAAACGTCACAATTGAAGGAAATGCAGTGCGGAAAGACGGCGTGGTAAAGTGAGCATTTGCGTTCAAAGTGTCAATTCTTCTCGCTCAAGGCGGCAAGTCGAGTCTGCGATCGGCGGAATCGCGAACCTTGGCTCCCATGTAGGTGCGCTACCGGTCGAATCGAGAGGGAATTGCGTCTTAGCCTCATTGCGGCCTGTGGTCTGCAGGATTTCGGTGGACTCTGAAACTCGCGCGCCGGCGGAATTTGTGGAGAATCTCTGGGCGGAAATCGCTTTTGATTTGACATGGTAAACGAGTGACGGTCTGCTTTCTCCCATTCTGGTCGGAGTGCTCCGCTGCAGGGTCTCCTGCACGTTTCCCTTGTTTTAAACCCTTGTCTTACGAACAACTTTGTCTGCAAAAATAATTAATCCCGGGCGATCCCAATGTTGCCCTGCAACAACCGCTCAGAAATGCGTGTGTCTTGCTAAAAAAATTAATCCCGGGCGATCCCAATGTTGCCCTGCAAGAACCTCTCAGAAAGGAGCGTGTCAGAAGTAGCGCATGAATAGTGGACTCCGGGCGGGCGCGCGTCATATCGGAAAGGCTTCGAAATACTTTACAAACGTATCCACTCTTTTACTCTTCCACTTTAAAACACTCACAAACCACTCTGTATTAATAAAACAACTCAACTTTTTTAAAACAGCTTGTTGCTCAATGTGGCATATTCCCACAGGTATAAACTTCAGATGAACGGCGTCGTATCATGCCGATACCATATAGCGAACGCGGCGATATCACTGAGCTTTAGATCAGTTGTATAGACAACCGTATCGTGGTAATAGCTGCACTTGAATTGTGGTACACGTTTTCAAGATACCTTCTCTAGATACGGCTAATGATGCGAATGAAATTCACTATGCTGTTCACCAAGATTTGACAGACACAAAGTATAGGTGGAACTTTTTACACACACGGCTTGTTTGGGCCACCTTGTACAGGGATTTTTTTTTAGATTGACTGGTCTGGAACTTTAATAACTTTGGCCTCACATAGCCCAGAGTTGCAAAACTCGCATGTGCTCTAGAACCTTAATGTCCATGCTTTGTGTTATTTTCCCTTGCGAACGCCATTGGTAGCAGAAACTACAGGTCGTTGCGCGAGGTGTGCTCATTTTGCCTAATGGTGAATTTTTGTCGCTCGGCAACTTTGGCTGTGGTGGAACAATTGCAACGCTGCTTCTTATGCCACTCTATTCGCAATACGTAGAGCTCTAATCTGATGTTTGAATCAAGTCTCTATCTTTTAGAACGCTCGAGTTACAGCCGAGCAAAGTTGGTTCGAAATTCCTGGTGCGCGCGTAGAGGCGCGCGCCCTCGCTTCGCTTCACGAGAAGGCCTGGCCTCGATCGCACAGTTGCAGGCCAACTTTGCTCGGCTGTAACTCGAGCGTTCTAAAAGATAGAGACTTGATTCAAACGTCAGATTAGAGCACTACGTATTGCGAACAGAATGGCATAGGCGGCGTTGCAATTGTTCCACCACAGCCAAAGTTGCAGTGCGACAAAGGCGCACCATTAGGCAAAATGAGTACACCTCGTGCGACGCTCTGTAGTTTCTGCTACCAATGGCGTACACAAGCGAAATTTTAACACATGGCATTGATATTATGGTTCAAGAGTATGTGGGAGTTTCGCAACTCCGGGCTATGTGAGGCCAAAGTTATTGAAGTTCCCGACCAGCCAATCTAAAAGAACAAGGGAAACGTGCAGGAGACCCTGCAGTGAAGCACTCCGACCAGAACGGGAGAAAGCAGACCGCCACTCACTTATCATGAGAAATAAGGCCGATTTCCGCCCAAAGATTCTCCACAAATTCCGCCGGCGCGCGAGTTTCAGAGTACGCATATTCCCTCCACCTACAAGGACCGGCGCGCAGCAGAACTCCACCGAAATCCTGTAGACCAGGCCGAATTGAGCCCAAAGTGCGCCATTTCGCTTCGACTCAACAAGTAGCCGGCAGCTAAGATTCGGGGCTGCGCCAATCGCAGACTCGCCTTGCCATTTTCGACGGGATAATAGACAATTCATGCGCAATTGCTCACTTTACAACGCCGTCTTTTCGCACTGCATTTCCTTCAAGTGTGAAGTTTGAATGCGCGCGCAAATTTGAGTTACAACATAGTTTGAGGAGAGTACGGTAAAAGTTGCATTCAAATTTGAATGTCGGCATTAGGAAAGTGGCTGTTTGAAGGCAAAATCGACACAAATTGGAGAAACCAATAGCGAATTCGCGTTCCTCGCTGCGAAATACCCTAGAATCGACACTTCAACCGCACAATTACCACACTTTCAGTTTCGTCAACGTAGGGCTACGGTAGGTCGAATTTCGGCCAAAACTCGCGAATCTTGATCCGAAACGCCAAAATAACGCCAGATTCGGCATCAGCGACCTCGAAAGCACCGGGATCGACTCCAACATTGATTTTGACCACCCGGGTGGAAATTCGAATTTTGGACGCGGCCGGGGTACGGTAGCCGAAACAATATTTTTGAAAATTGATTCCGGATCAGTTTTCAACGGGGAATCGCGTGGTGTAGTCCATTTGGCCATAAATCATCGCAATCGGGCGCTAAAACGGCCGAAAGTCAAAAATTGGACTTTTCGACCCCCGACGGAGACCCGTTGTGACAGCAGAACTCAAGATTTCCTCGGCGGATTTCGGCGATTTTGGTCTTAAACGAAAGAGAACATGTCAATCTTGCCGATTTGAGATATCTGGCCCGATCCAACAACTCCGTGATTTACTAGGATTTTTTAAAGGCAAATTTTTGTCAAAAAACCGCTTTCGGCTACCGTAACCCGAGAACGCGTCGGCCGATTGGCTCGGGATTTTTTTTCCGCTCTTCGTCTCGTCGAGGGCTATAACATATCCAAAGGGCGTCAAAATCGGGCCACTATTCCAGAAATTCCAGCTGGGTGAACACCCTCTCAGTAAGTAAAAATTCAAATTTTTGAATTTTTCTCGAAATTTTCCCACTACGCGAAAAAAATGAAGGTCCGTCCACACCTACTATCCCTCGAGAGCTATCGATTAAAAAAAACCCCGTCCAAATCGGATGAACCACGCGCGAGAAATCTTGGGTGGAAAAAGTTAGTCGGGAGCAGCTCCACTATAGCACTCCGCCCCTTTTGGGGTCGGAGTGCTAAAAACCCTGTATGTGCTGTCTGACAAGACATCATAGCAACAGAACACCGACCTGAGGCGCAGAGCTGGCAAATTGAACCAGAAGAGTTGATGTGGAAGTTTATAAAGTGTTCTTCGCTTTCCAACGGCAAGTTGAACTGCCCTGCGACGCATTCATCGTAGCGAATGGAGACGGTCAAATTTTTCGACCATGCGCACGGCTCAAGTGTTGTTCGATTCTCCGTAACACCCAGCTGTGTGGTGTCGACGTTGAATGTCGCACTGCAGAGACTTCCACTGTGGCGCTCGAAGCACGATGTTCTCTTTCGCAGATCTAAAGCGATTGAGTGATGGCGATCGCCACCGTTTGAGTGATGGCGAAAGTGCGGTTGCGTGTACCGTATTCTCCAACAAGCTACCCCGCCCCGCCACCTTCTTTATCAAAGTGTGGTTCGACAAAATTCAAAACTTCGTCGAACCTAGTCGAATCGCACATCAAAATGAAGTGCTTGAGCTGCTGAACACGAATCCAAAAACAAAAGTTTAAACAGAGGGCCATAGCAACCAAAACGTGTCTGATACTGCAGATTTTGATTTAGATATACATCTTGTATCTTGCCACTCGTGCGTTGCATAGCGACGGTCTTGACATCGCTGAAGAGCTCACTGCAAGCCAACGTCTCAAACTCAGAAACTTTGCGTTAGATTTTAGGTGTCCTTTCAAAATTTAGTCTGAAAAGATCATGATTGTCTTGTTTTAAAGAACTAAACCCGAGCGATACCATGATTTTCGGATGTGTGTGTCGGTGCATATTTCGCTTGCGCTTCCGAAATCCCTCGTTATTCTCAGTGTATTCTGTGATATGTACCTCGTTAGTGTATTTTCACTCTGTTTCTTGACTAAAAATGTGGTATTGTTCGCCTATTCAGTATACTCTCTCTAACTGCGTAGCAAAACCACTCCAGAAAGTGTAGTCGCGAGGAGAGTCAAGACGCTTTGTAAAAGGGACTTGTTGTGACGTATGGAGACGTATGATACGTTCTTTGAACGCTCGTGATACGCTGTTTTACGCTTGGTCAAATGTTTGGCAAACTTTGATAGATTCCTGTCATTTTTTAACAGCGGAGTTTTAAAGGGGCATCCACTCGCTCTATAAGCCAATCCCGGGCAAAATCAATATTGCTATGCAATACCCTTTGCGAAGGTGGAGCTCGTGAATCGGAGTAATACGAGCGGCGAGTTCTCACACCTTCCGCAAACAAGCTCCGGTATTAAAAAGTTGAGTTTGTATTCTGACTGACATTGCAAAGAATTGCGTTCTTTCTGCAGAGAGTGCGAGAGTTCATCGCCCGCATGCTCCGCTTCATGAGCTCCCCCTTCGCAAGAGCGTATTGCATAGCAATATTGATTTCGTCCGCGATTTGGTTTTTAGAGCAAGAACATCCCTCTTTCAAGCAACGCTTTTAAAAAAGTGACAAAAACTTGTAAAAGATTTGGCAAACAATTGACAGAGCACAAAACAGCGCGCTACGAGCAATCAAACCGTGTCGCACTTCTGCATGTAGCAAAGAGCGCTTTTAGTGTTAAATCATAAGAATGGCGTTTTCCGCGTGCGTGTTTGCGTAATAAAAAATTTGTTGCTGCTGCATGAATGGACACGTCGAGAGATTTTACCTGACGTGTCGACTGCCGTTATACGACGTAAGACGAGCGAGCTAGAGCCGTTTTGTGTTTTGCACCTTCGAGTTACTGTAACTCGCGAAATTCAAACTTTTGAGTTTCGACCAATGGTGGAACAAATGATCAGTGAGTCGGGAGCTATCCAAAAAGCTCGAAATCGTCTCTCTACGACGCAAGTTGAGCGCGTTAGAGCAATTTTAGCGTCACAATGCCGAGAATGGCGTTTTCCGCGGTGCGTGTTTGCGTAATTGAAAAAACTTTTGCAGACGCATGAAAGAACACGTCGAGAGCTTTCACCTGACGTGTCGATTGCCGCTCTACGACGTAACACGAGCGAGCTAGAGCCGCTTTGCGTTTTGACCTTCGGGTTACTGTAGCGCGCGCAATTCAAACTTTTGAACTTCGAAACCTCTTAGCGGAATGATCAGTGAGTCGAGACCTATCCGTAGAGCCCAAGATCTCCGCTCTGCGACTTTCCAACGCCGAGATCTGAGAGCGTGACAGACGCACACACGCACTCACGCACGCACGTACGTACGCACGCACGCCGAGCTCTCGTAGGGTGTCGCCCGCCTGAGGGCGGGCGAAAAAAGCAGCTCATTGCAATGTCAGTCAAATCAACTCTGGCAAACTCAAGGTTTTAGTACCGGACCTTGTTTCAACCTCCCGCTACCTCATCCAGTCCCCCCTATCCTCCACCGACTTCATCCAGTCCCCCTCCCCTCTCTTCCAACGAGAGGAGTTTTCCGCTTAAGCGCCCCCTCCCATCTCCAGAATGAAGGCCATGAAGTTGGGAGAAGGAGGGGGCGCTTAAGCGGAAGAATCCGGTAGGAGTCGCTTATTGGGGAAGAGGGCAACTTGAGCGGGCGGGGGCATTTGTTGGAGGAAACACGCTGTGTATGTATGCACGTATTTGACAAACACATACGAAAGCACGCGTCTTCACACTGCCCACGCAGTTCAAAGTGGTTGTTCGTGGCATGGCAACCGCTGAACTCGAAGGGGACGCATTCTCCCTTCTCTGGGTCGTAGTAGAATCTGATTCGAAGCGTGGTACGATGGCATATAAATTCTGTCAAAACCTTTGGAAGAAGTTCCATATGGGCCAGAACGCGTGAGGTGTCAGCCAAACACCGAAGTCCGCCTGAACTGTAAACACTTTTTTCGCCCGCCCTCAGGCGGGCGACACCATACGAGAGCTCGGCGTGCGTGCGTCCGTACGTACGCGCGTGCGTGCGTCACGCTCTCAGATCTCGGTGTTGGAAAGTCGTAGAGCGGAGATCTTGGGCTCTACGGATAGGTCTCGACTCACTGATCATTCAGCTAAGAGGTTTCGAAATTCAAAAGTTTGAATTGCGCGCGCTACAGTAACCCGAAGGTGAAAACGCAAAATGGCTCTAGCTCGCTCGTCTTACGTCGTAGAGCGGCAATCGACACGTCAGGTGAAAGCTCTCGACGTGCTCTTTCATGCGGCTATAAAACTTTGTTCAATTACGCAAACACGCACTGCTGAAAACGCCATTTTCGGGAATTTGACGCTAAGATCGCTCTAACTGGCTCAACTTGCGTTGTAGAGAGACTATCTCGAGCTTTTTGGATAGCTCCCGACTCACTGATCATTTGTTGTCCCATTGGTCGAAACTCAAAAGTTTGAATTTCGCGAGTTACAGTAACTCGAAGGTGCAAAAGCACAAAACGGCTCTAACTCGCTCGTCTTACGCCGTAGAGCCGCAACCGACACGTCAGGTGAAACCTCTCGGCGTGCTCTTTCATGCGGCTACAAAAGTTTGTTCAATTACGCAATCGCGCACCGCGGAAAACGCCATTCTCGGGATTCTGACGCTAAGATCGCTCTTTGCAACATAGACAGAAGTGCGACACGGTTTGATTGCTCGTAGTGTGCTCTTTTGTGCTCTGTCAATTGTTCGCCAACACTTTTGCAAGTTTTTGTCACTTTTTAAACGCGTTGCTTGAAAGAGGGATGATCTTGCTCTAGAAACCAAATCGCGGGCGAAATCAATATTGCTATGCAATACCCTCTTGCGAAGCGGGGGCTCATGAAGCGGAGCATGCGGGCGATGAACTCTCGCACTCTCTGCAGAAAGAACGCAACTCTTTGCAATGTCAGTCAGAATACAAACTCAACTTATTAATACCGGGGCTTGTTTCGCCCGCCCTCAAGCGGGCGACACCCTACGAGAGCTCGGCGTGCGTGCGTGCGTCCGTCCGTCCGTACGTGCGTGCGTGCGTCACGCTCTCAGATCTCGGTATTGGAAAGTCGTAGAGCGGAGATCTTGGGCTCTGCGGATAGGTCTCGACTCACTGATTATTCAGCTATAAGATTTCAAAATTCCAAAATTTGAATTGCGCGCGCTACAGAAATCCGAAGGTCAAAACGCAAAACGGCTCTAACTCGCTCGTGTTACGTCGTAGAGCGGCAATCGACACGTCAGGTGAAAGCTCTCGACGTGTTCTCTCATGCGGCAGCAACAAATCTTTCAATAACGCAAGCACGCAGCGCAGAAAACGCCATTCTCGGGATTTTTACACTAAGATTGCTCTATGCTACATGCAGAAGCGCGACACTGTTTGATTGCTCGTAGTGCGCTCTTTGTAGTCAATTGTTTGCCAAAACTTTAACAAGTTTTTGTCACTTTTTTCATGAATAATTTTCTAAGAATTCCATGAATAGTCTACTTTGGAATGACGCTGTTTTATTCGGAGGAGATGAAAATCGCTTCTGCATCAGGTATCAATCAATTTCGGCTATAATCAACTGATTGAATGAAATTCGAGACAAATTTGGTTTGCTGTTAGCTCAATTGTACCGGGTTTTTCCGCTTAAGAGCCCCGGGGCGCTTACGTTGAAATGCGTCCTCAGACGACCTAAAGTTGGCGCCACGTGAGCGCGCGCCCCGGGGCGCTGAAGCGGAAAATGCTCTAAAGTCCAACTGACAACCTCCAGCCCCAAATACGTCACCTACAAGCCGACCAACCCAACAGTTCCACTGATGTTTAATAGAAACTGAGGCTCTATAATTTGATGCGGGCGACATAAATAACTTCCTTAATCTCTGCCGACCCACTCACATGCACAAATCAGGCAGTTTACAGCTTTGCAGCTCAGTAAAACTCGTCTCAAAGTGCGTTGCTGTTGTAGGATTCAAAGCTTTCTCGCGTGATTTTCTCATCATATTCCCTATTTTACTGCCATCGTCGCGAAAAACTTGGGCACCACGTAAGCGTCCCGGGGTGCTTATGTGGCAGTGAAAACTTCGTAAGCTCCCCGGGGCGCTTATGCGGGAGGGGGGGGGGGGGGGCGCTTAAGCGGAAAACCCGGTAGGTCAAATTGGCCTAAATTTGGTGCCATTTGTCGCATCTTGTGGCTTTCGTACGCCTACGCAAATGGTTTGCGTACGGAGCTCTGGTTACACGGTGCGTATGCGTACGTTGAAATTTCTGCGTATGCGTATGCGTATACGCATTTAAAAACCTATGCGTATACGCAAAGTTAATATTGCGGGTGCGTATACGCATCCATCAGTACCATAGAGCCCAAGATCGTCTCTCTCTCTACTTTCCAACGCCGAGATCTGAGAGGGACGCACGGACCGAAGCACGGATGGACGCACGCCGAGCTCTCGCAGGCTGTCGCGGCTGAGGTCTGGCGAACAAGCTGTGTGTGTAAAAAGTTCAACCTATACTTTGTGTCTGTCAAATTTTGGTGAACAGTATAGTGAACTTTGTACACATCGTTAGCCGCATCTGGAGAAAGTGTCTTGAGAATGTGTACCTTAATGCCAAGTGCAGCTATCCCCACGATACGGTTGTCTGTACAGCTGATCTGAAGCTCAGTGATATCGCCGCGTTCGCTATATGTTATCGGCATGATACGACGCCGTTTATCTGATGTTTCCTACCTGTGTGAAAACGTCACATCCAACAAAAAAACTTGCCAAAAGTTTGGTGCGAGCAAATTCCTGTGTTCAGCGCACGCATTTCTGTTTCCGAGCGCACATTCATCAATAAACAGCTGTTCTGGCCATCGGACGAATATCTCGATTTTGACATTTTTTTTAATTTTTATTCTAAATATCTCGAAACTGGAATTTATCAAAACTGTAAAACTATGTCACAAATTCTTGTTGGCAGACGGCCTTACCATTTCTGCGTTCAAATTCGTCGAAAAACGACGTTCTATTTTGTTGATTCATGGAATTTTGAAAATAATCACGTATTTCTATTAAATTCCATATTTGCAAAAAATTTCTCTTTGCGTTACAAATTATCTACAGTCTATACTCTTTCCATTTCTGAAGAAATTTCGCCGCTATATCATCAGGTGAAAAAGTCGACTTTCGACATTTCCATAGTCTGATTGAAAATATCTCGAAATTGCAGTTTTATTAAACTGCAAAACTATGTCACAAATCCTTATTGGCATACGACCTTTCCATCTCTGTATTCACATTCGACAATAAATGACGTTGTATTTTAGTCAATTTATGCAATTTTTACAAATAATCGCGTATTTCTATTAAATTCCACATTTGCAAAAAATTTCATTTGTGTTACAAATTATCCGCGGTCCATGCTCCTTCCATTTCTGAAGAAATTTCGCGGCCAGCGCATCAGACCAAAAAGTCGATTTTCGACATTTTCGAATTTTAATTGCGAATATCTCGAAAATGCGAAATTAGCAACAGAAACGGACATCGGATCCGTACTCAGCGACATCGACTCTACTTCACCACATATGTCACTGACTTTACTTCGGTGCGACGGAAACACACACACACACACACACACACACACACACACACACAGACACACACACACACACATTGTCATCCGTATATATACATCTCGCCGCGCTGAGGCGCGGCGAAAAAAGTGCAATGGATAATGTGACTCTATGTACCTGATGGATCGCAGTTGGCCAAGCACTCAAATTCGGTAGCGAAACGATTCCAGTTAACGTATGTCTGCCAATAATAATGGTTTCCACGGCACGCGAAGTAGGATCCTGTCCGACATTTCTTGCTAACTCCATCCCAGTACCAGACTATTGTGGGCTCGGCAGGATTTTTCGAGTAGTCACGAGAGCAACCACTGTTGAACGGGTAGTTGCAGATATTAACTGTGATGGAATGGAATACAATTACTAAAATTTCACTTCCACCGATTTGGTCCTCATGCCATACTAATACAGGGTGGGTCAAAAAAAGTGAGACCCCCAACTTTGCGGCTGCCGTTCTCAAGCTTGGCTCAATGTATCAAGCGCAAATTTTGGCACAACATACTACATGGTGTTTTCGATCAACTGTCAAAATTTCGGACCATTTGATCCATCCTAAGGAAAATGGCGTCACTTTGCGCAAGGTCATGTCGAAAATCGGGTGCAACGACTTTTCAATGGAGGACGTCGAGGAGAACGACCAAGGACACGAGGGCCTCGTCCTTCTCCTCGACGTCCTCTATTGAAAAGTCGTTGCACCCGATTTTCGACATGACCTTGCGCAAAGTAACGCCATTTTCCTTAGGATGGATCAAATGACCTCAAATTTTTGTTGTTGATCGAAAACACCATGTAGTATGTTGTGCCAAAATTTGCGCTTGATACATTGAGCCAAGCTTGAGAACGGCAGCCGCAAAGTTAGGGGTCTCACTTTTTTTGACCCACCCTGTACGTCCCCGAAGTAGACCATATCTAATAAACAAGAGTAACAAGAAGACAAGGGAAAGCTCCCCGGTGCACTCCTCCCCTCTTCCAGAAGAACTTTGGGAAGTAAGGCTTTTGATGCGATACCCAATAACCACTGCGACTGGTCAATGCTGACTACCATTGCCTAACTAATAGCAATTATTAGATCGCAACACTCTAAAATCCCACATTTACGCTGTGGCGAGGCGAAGAAATAGTTCATGTACCTTGCATGACTGGGATTTGTTGAGCTTCTTCAAACCTGCGTAGCACGTGAACACTATCGTCGGTTATCGAGCTGGAAGCAGACGAAATACTAAGGGTGTATTCAGTGTATGTACACCTCCGGATGCAGCGCTTGCGGCATTTCTCGACTTCTGTCGTATTCAAAGAAGGCTCCATAAGCCTATTTAAGACACAAGAAGAACGAGTAGGGCCTGTCTCGTTGTAGTTGCTGATACACGGTGGATACCGCTCCACGTCACGATAACTGCTTGCCAAGAATCGATCGTCAAAACGTGGTCTTTCATAGGCGTCAATGCACCGACAGTCGGCTTCGATTCGAGAGACATGGACAAGAAAGCAATCGTAACAAGCTGTGTGTGTAAAAAGTTCAACCTATACTTTGTGTCTGTCAAATCTTGGTGAACAGTATAGTGAACTTTGTACACATCGTTAGCCGCATCTGGAGAAAGTGTCTTGAGAATGTGTACCTTAATGCCAAGTGCAGCTATCTCCACGATACGGTTGTCTGTACAGCTGATCTGAAGCTCAGTGATATCGCCGCGTTCGCTATATGTTATCGGCATGATACGACGCCGTTTATCTGATGTTTCCTACCTGTGTGAAAACGTCACATCCAACAAAAAAACTTGCCAAGAGTTTGGTGCGAGCGAATTCCTGTGTTCAGCGTACACATTTCTGTTTCCGAGTGCACATTCATCAATAAACAGCTGTTCTGGCCATCAGACGAAAATCTCGATTTTGACATTTTTTAAATTTTAATTCTAAATATCTCAAAATTGGAATTTATTAAAACTGTAGAACTTTGTCACAAATTCTTATTGGCATACGGCCTTACCATTTCTGCGTTCAAATTCAACAAAAAACGACGATATATTTTGTCGATTTACGGAATTTTGAAAAATAATCACGTATTTCTATTAAATTCCATACGTGCAAAAAATTTCTCTTGCGTTGCAAATTATCCGCAGTCTATACTCTTTCAATTTCTGAAGAAATTTCGCCGCTATATCATCAGGTGAAAAAGTCGATTTTCGACATTTCCATATTTTGATTGAAAATATCTCGAAATTGCAATTTTTAAAAACTGCAAAACTATGTCACAACTCCTTATTGGCACACGACCTTTCCATTTCTGCATTCACATTCGTCAATAAATGACGTTGTATTTTAGGCAATTTATGCAATTTGGACAAATAATCGCGTATTTCTATTAAATTCCACATTTGCAAAAAATTTCTTTTGTGTTACAAATTTTCAGCGGTCCATGCTCCTTCCATTTCTGAAGAAATTTCGCGGCTAGCGCATCAGACGAAAAAGTCGATTTTCGACATTTTCGAATTTTAATTGCGAATATCTCGAAAATGCGAAATTAGCAACAGAAACGGACATCGGATCCGTACTCAGCGACCTTGGCTCTACTTGACCACATATGCCACATATCTTACTTTTGTGCGACGGACAGACACACAGACATTGTCATCCGTATATATACACCTCGCCGCGCTGAGGCGCGGCGAAAAAACACGCTGCGACATTATATTGGTCGCCATGGGAGACGTTCACAAGCTAAATAAAGCTTCTTCGTTTTGATAACAAGCTGCTCTAAAAAAAGTCGAGCTGTTTCGTTACAGAGTGTTCTGTAAACGTTCTGAAGTGGAAGAATGAAAGTGAACACGTTTGCAAATCATTTCGAAAGTCTTTCTTGTATGATGCGCGAAGGCGACCAGAGTTCACTAGTCATGCGCTACTTCTGACCAGTGTTGCCGAAGTACTTTTTAAATATTCTTAAAAAGTAACGAGTAAGCAAAAGTACTTTGGGGATGGAGGGATAAATGGAATTCTGGGTGAAATTACTTTACTTTTTTCGCCGCCCCCGAGGGGGGCGAGCATATATGTTGCAGTCAGTAGGCGTATTCAGACCAGTAGGGGATCCTGGGGTGGTGGGGGGCGGTTGTGCGTCCGCCCCCCCCCCCATTCGGCCAAACCGCCCCCCCCAGTCCCCCTCCAGAGAAAAAAAAAAATTGCGCGGCAGCACCTCCAGAGCAAAAAATTTTCGCCTGCGGCGCTATTTTATAGCACTTTTGTACCAAAATAGGCCAAAATCGGCCAAAATATTCGCCTGCGGCGCTATTTTATAGCACTTTTGTACAAAAATAGACCAAAATCGGCCAAAATTTTTGCCTGCGGCGCTATTTTATAGCACTTTTGTACCAATATAGGCCAAAATTGGCCAAAATTTTTGCCTGCGGCGCTATTTTAAAGCATTTTTGTACCAACATAGGCCAAAATCGGCAAAAATTTTCGCCTGCGGCGCAAATTTGTTATGTGCTTTTATAGCATCTTGGTCCCCCCTGTGGCCTCAAAAATTCCGCCCCCCCCCCCCCCATTCCAAAATCCTGGATCCGCCACTGCTTCAGACGATAGCCGTCTAGACGTCTCTGGGATATTTTTATGGATTTTGTGTTAGTTAGAGTTTCTGAGTACGAGTTAGAGACGTTTTGTGCTTTGTGATCTTTGGGTTATTGTAACTCGCAAAATTCAAATTTTTCATTTTTGATGAATGGGAAGACAAATGATCAGTGATGGGACCTATCCGTAGAACTTGAGATCGTCTCTCTACGACGCACGGTGAACGAGTTAGAGCGATTTTAGTGTCAAAATCTTGGGAACGTCGCTTTGCCTGGTGCGTGTTTGCGTAATTAAAAAGTTTGTGATTGCCGGATGAAAGGGCACGTCGAGAGCTTTCACTTGACGTGTCGATCGCCGCTCAACGCCATAAGACAAGCGAGTTGAAGACGTTTTGTGCTTTTGGACTTTTGGGTTACTGTAACTCGCGAAATTCAAACCTTTGAGTTTTGACCAAAGGAAAGACAAATGATCTATGAGTCGAGAGCTATCCGTCGAGCGCGAGATCGTCTCTAGACCAGATTGCCGACCAAATGTCTAGCGGCACTTCACTTTCCAGTGCACACTATCGCGCACACCATCTCAACTCTACACTGATGCCAACGTGATGTCACAGTTTTTGGCACTCCGCCCCGACGAAGTCGGCGGAGAGCAGTAGGCATCCTGTAGGGAACAAGTTCTTTGTGCCCCCTCATAACTTTCGCTAAACTAAACCGATTCGCAAGCGGTTTTTTGCGTTCGATAGCCCTAGTGGATGCGCAGGCTGGAAAGGAACCTAGAAAATTCCGGTAGTGGGAAAATTTTTTGAAAATTCAAAAATTCAAATTTTTACTAAGTAAAAATCCGTTATCCCACCGCCATTTTGGCCACACCTTCTCAAAATTCACCATTTTTGGATATGTTGTAGCCCTTGGTGAGGCGGACTTGGGAAATCAAAAATTGGAAATTTTCGACGCGGCACGGCCGAGATACGGTAGATTCAAATTTTGAGAACCCGATTCCGGCCGTTCAAAAATCATATCTCGCGATTTACTGGGCCGATCGGGCTGAGATAAAATTTCCGGCCGGCGTCTAGATGCGATCTTTCATTTGGCACCGAAATCGCCGAAATCCATCAAGGGACCCAGGAGTTATCCGGTCACAAAGAGTTTCCGTTCGGGACCAAATTTGGGGATTTTGGGATTTGGCCGGTTTTTTCGCCGAAACGCGTGGTTCTACCGGGAAACGGACACCGCCAATCGATTCTACGCTAAAATCTGGTCCGGAAACATAATTTTTGATTTTTCGAGCTACCGTAACCCGGCCGCGTAGAATTTTTGAATCCCGGGCCGAAATTTTCAGAATCGAGTTGACAGTTGGTTCGGGGGTTTTCGGGGTCGGGGAGTTCGAATTTCGCGTTAGTTTTGCGATTACTGTTCACTGTCGACCCTTTTCGGATGGTTTAGGATGGGTTTGTGGCAATAATTTGAAATCCCGGGGTAGTATTGAGGTGTAGCGCGGTGTAGCGGGACCGTCGAAACAAGTTCGGACCAATAGGTTTAGGGCCTTTTGACACCGGTTGTGTGCTTGCGAGCGCTCTTGGAGATGGCGAGCGCCATAATTGTTGGTTTGAAATGCCGCGGTGGTGTCGCCCTTCTGTGCTTAGCGAAGTCGGCCTCCTTGCCTGTTTCAGAAGCGCCATCTATTAGCGCGCTTCTTTCCCGCTCGGTGCACAAATGCGTCCTTGTGTGCGTCGTTGTCGCGATGAAGCCGCCGGGCGTGTGTGCCTCAAGCTGATACGCCGCGTAGCGCGCAATGAGCGAGCGTACGAGCGAGCGGACCGCCGGAACGATGGAAGTAGAGGTGTTTCAAGTATTTTCGGAGTCGGGAATGTCGAATGTCGCGCCACTTTTTTTGCGATTCTTCGTCTGTTTCGGTCCTTTTCGGATGCGTTAGGCTGGTTTTGGAGGAAAGATCTGAAAACCCCATCCAGAATTGTGGTACAGCGCTGTGTACTAGCCAGCCAGGACAAGTCTGGCCAGGACCAACAAGATGACTTTTCGACTGCGTTTGGGCACTGCTTCCAACATGGTGCTTACTTCCCTATCGTGTTGCACGTGCCTGTTCCAGCTCGGTGCCAAGAGGGGCACCTAGCGTTCCGTGATCTGTGATCCGTGATCAGTGATCTGTGATCCGTGATCTATTTTCAAAATTGGCAGCTACCGTAACCACAGTTTGTAAACTATGACGCAATCGTTTAATTAATGGCAGTTGCACCGGCAGTGTGCAGATGCGCCGTGAATCAGTGAAACTTCAAAATAGAATATCTTGCGCTACGATGCGGATTTTTTGGCGCGGTTTGTTGCGTTCAACAAAGGAAAATTAAGCGCTTCGCTTGGCTTGTGAATTTA
Source organism: Linhomoeus sp. GSCO2_2 (assembly GCA_030248115.1). Lineage (NCBI taxonomy): Eukaryota > Metazoa > Nematoda > Chromadorea > Monhysterida > Linhomoeidae > Linhomoeus > Linhomoeus sp. GSCO2_2. Next base: position 23,371 of record JASAMZ010012321.1, read on the forward strand.
AACGGTTCAAAATTTAGAAAAATAAAAAATTCAAATTTTTGCGGTTCATGAAGTACAGGGGCGTAGCTAGGGTTGGGCATTGGGGGAAATGCTCAACCCCAGGTAAAGCCATTAGAAGCCAGGCAAGTCGTCCGGGTGACGCAGTATACTCCACAAATTTGGACTCCTACGCACGGTGACTCCTCTGCTGTTGTGGCCTCCTGGCACCCCCAATCGCAAAAGCAATGCTGAATTCGTGATCTACATCCCAAAACCAAAATACCTCAGATTCGACATACAACACCCCTAGTTTCCTATGGCTCCGGGAACTGAAATTCTGCACTTGGGGTACGGTAGCATAGAAATTCGTCGTAGGTAGCCTTTTCGGATGCGTTAGGCTGGTTTTGGAGGAAAGATCTGAAAACCCCATCCAGAATTGTGGTACAGCGCTGTGTACTAGCCAGCCAGGACAAGTCTGGCCAGGACCAACAAGATGACTTTTCGACTGCGTTTGGGCACTGCTTCCAACATGGTGCTTACTTCCCTATCGTGTTGCACGTGCCTGTTCCAGCTCGGTGCAAAGAGGGGCACCTAGCGTTCCGTGATCTGTGATCCGTGATCAGTGATCTGTGATCCGTGATCTATTTTCAAAATTGGCAGCTACCGTAACCACAGTTTGTAAACTATGACGCAATCGTTTAATTAATGGCAGTTGCACCGGCTGTGTGCAGATGCGCCGTGAATCAGTGAAACTTCAAAATAGAATATCTTGCGCTACGATGCGGATTTTTTGGCGCGGTTTGTTGCGTTCAACAAAGGAAAATTAAGCGCTTCGCTTGGCTTGTGAATTTAAACGGTTCAAAATTTAGAAAAATGAAAAATTCAAATTTTTGCGGTTCATGAAGTACAGGGGCGTAGCTAGGGTTGGGCATTGGGGGAAATGCTCAACCCCAGGTAAAGCCATTAGAAGCCAGGCAAGTCGTCCGGGGGACGCAGTATACTCCACAAATTTGGACTCCTACGCACGGTGACTCCTCTGCTGTTGTGGCCTCCTGGCACTCCCAATCGCAAAAGCAATGCTGAATTCGTGATCTACATCCCAAAACCAAAATACCTCAGATTCGACATACAACACCCCTAGTTTCCTATGGCTCCGGGAACTGAAATTCTGCACTTGGGGTACGGTAGCATAGAAATTCGTCGTAGGTACGTTCAAACATCATCTATACACTGAACGGATGCCAAATTCGTAATCAGCGCCCCCGAAAACCCCGAAATCGAGCATAATATTGGCAAAGTCGACACGATGCCCGGTCTTTTGTGTTGGGTAGGCCTAGTGGGTGGGCAGGGTGGACACCAAACGGGGTCACGCTCCGAGACCCCGTTGGCGGGAAATTCAAAAATTTAAATTTTCAAAGTACTGAAAAAGGCATACTACAAGGTAGAACTCGAAAAAGTTGCATATAATGGCATATACTATCTTTTGATATGTTGTAGTACTCGATAGTGCCGAGTTGGCAAAAAAAGAATTGGATCGCTGCGGGACCAATTTTGGCGCCAAATTTGAAAATTCGCGAATTTCGGTCCCGGGTCAACTTTGACTGGCTGCTGTGCGAGCTAGGTAGCAGCTAGAGCGGCGGGACCACTCTTGTTGCTCCTTCCCAGATGTCCTCTATCGAATGAGCTATGAACGGAGAAAATCGGGCGAAACACAAAAAAACTTTCTTACACTGCGACTTTTTCGACTCCGGGGTCGAAAATTGCGATTTTCGCGTTTCGGCGCCTAGAGCGCTCGAATGCGTCGCCGAATCGTTCCAAAAGTGGTTTCAAACGATTCTGCGCTTAAATCTGGCCCAGAAAAGTATTTTGGAAAAATTGTCGAAGCTACAGTATCCCTCCCGCGTCCGTTTGAATTTTGGGCGTCGGGTCGACTTTGCCAATAGTGTGCTCGATTTCGGGGTTTTCGGGGGCGCTGATTACGGATTTGGTATCCGTTCAGTGTATAGATGATGTTTGAACGTACCTACGACGAATTTGTGTGCTACCATACCCCAAGTGCAGAATTTCAGTTCCTGGAGTCCATAGGAAATTAGGGGTGTTGTATGTCGAATCTGGGGTATTTTGGGATGTAGATCACGAATTCAGCATTGCTTTTGCGATTGGGAGTGTCAGGAGGCCACAACCGCAGAGGAGTCACCGTGAGTAGGAGCCCAAATTTGTGGAGTATACTGCGTCCCCCGGACGACTTGCCTGGTTTACCTTTGCGTTACTGTGCTCGCGAAATTCAGATTGCCTACTCTCGAGCTCAATAAGTGGAATTATCAGCGAGTCGAGACCTATCGGTAGAGCTTGAGCCTTGAGATCGCCTACGTAGCTACGACTTTCTGTCGCCGAGAGCGTAACGGACAGACGGACGGACGGACGTACACACGCACGCCGTGCTCTCGTCGGGATTCGCTGGGCCGTGCCGGGCGTAGGTAGGGCCAGGCTTCGGGCCTGGCGAAATAAGTGAATCAACAGCCGTGACAAGCGTTTAGCGGACGCACCTGGAGCATTAGCAATGCCTCGTCGTCAGAGATGCATTGTTGATACTTTGGAGAGAGAGTGGTGTCTTTCCTCTGGACATCGATTCTGTGCAAGCCATGCATGGGAAGTAGATCAATTTGACGAAAGCGGAATGGCTGCTCCCGTTCACTGGCCCAGATGAGCGATCCATCAAACAAAGGTTGTGTGCTGCCCAAAAAGGGGTAAGCGTTCGCAGAGTCGTAGTTGAGTAGCAGTTTTGCAGTGTAGTCAACGTGTGTCGACAAATTTGGAGCAGTGAAATTGAGAAGGAAGCATTTGTGGTTGGTAGGGTAGTGAAAAATTTCCGAAGTAAAAATCTGCGTCCTGTCTTCCTCGTCTAGAAAGTCTGTAAAATGAGGCGAAAGAAGTGGTTGTTCTTGTATGAACTCTTCTTTGCATAGCCAGCCTGCAATTGAGTTACACTGTGCGACCCTTAACTGTGTTCAGCTGTAGGTACTCGGTAACTAAGCTTCCAAGTGTGGCATTGTGCGGTAGCATATTGAAACAAGCTTCGTTCACGACAAGCTTCGGTATTACAAAGTTGAGTTTGTATTCTGACCGGCACTGTATAGAGTGTGAGAACTCGCCATATTAGCCGCCCTGGGGGACGGCGAAACAAGTGTGTAGATAGTAGATACCCACTATACTGTAAACACTCTGATAACCCATTGGGGACCGGGATTTTTCGGCGGCCGCTTTTTTCGGCGGGTGCCTTTCCATGCTGAGCATGGATCACAACGCTCATAACAATGCTGGCATTTCACTACAATGCAACAAGAAGACTGGCATGGTTCATATTCGTCGGCTATCAACACTGGAGTTTATTAGTGTCGTCTCACTGTCGTCCCAGCGAGCCTACGGCTTGTCTATCCATGATGGCATTTATACCATGCATGCGCGAAAAATGCCATCATTGACCAACCTTGCCAATCAATGCTGGCCTTTTCAATGATAACAATCATGGCATTTATTACAGACACACAATAAATGCCCGGTCTTGTTTGTTGACTAATGCTGGTCTTGTTTGTGCCCTGATTATCAATGATGGCATTGTTGAACTGAGCCATTTCCAGTCCCAGCATTGATAATGCTCAAGCCATAAATGCTAGTATTGATTGTATAATTGACATCTAGGCCACCAGTCTGTTGCTTGCATTGCTAGCATTGTTCTCAACGAATAAACAATGGTGGCATTGCACAATTTGTAGACAAACCAACTGGTGAACAATGCCAGCCTTATTAAGAAGAATGCCAGCATTTATGCTAAAATCAGTCATCAATGCCAGTGACCGGCATTGATGAGGGGTGCCGGAATCCGGCAGTCTGGTCCCCAATGGGATAAGCTCTCCTCCCCTTCCCTAACTTCGACGCCATCTTCCAGAAGACGGAGGTCAAGTGGGGAGCTAATTGGAGTATTTACGGTCTATCTCAAGTACAAGTGGCTCTGCGTCACCTCAGCGATAATCCTCGGTACGTCGATACCAGAGTCTATCCGCCTGAATGACTCTGAGTGATCAAACTCTGTCCAATTAACGTGCGCGGTTGGTGACATTGGTGACAGCGTTGGAGACAGCAACGCTAAGCTTGGAAGCGCCGTGCTCAGAAAACGGCCGACACGATTTAACGTCGTCATGTCTTCTCGAACCAATGGCCACACTTGAAACTGAAGCACATTCAGCTCGTCCAGCATATTGGCAGAGATGTTCATTGTCTCCATGCGTCGCCTAGGTTGGTATTCAGGCATCAGTTTTAAGTGTTTAGTGAACGCACACAAAGCCGTCAAAGCTACCTACCCGGCCCGCCTACCGGAAACTACATACCTACAGAATTTCTCAAGAAGAATCTTTGTTTTTGTAAACTCCACAAAGAATAGTTTGATTGCATACTGTAAGTAGGTACACAGAATTGAAATGTTTTGTATTTTGCACGAAAGTGGATTCAAGTGGACCAGACAGCTCCACCTGTGAAGGCTGTTCAATGGGCATATCGTGATCAGGGGTAGTTCGTCGTAAGCTCCCATATAGCGAATCTCAGTGCGGAATTTGTTCTCCCTGAATTCGTGGATCTCGCTGATAACAAACATGGTGGTTGCTACCAGTGCCGCTATGATAATCAGACTCCAGACGACTTTCTCCAGAAGACTTGGGGCCATGTACAAGTCTGCGAAGCCGTGGATCTCCGTCTTCAGAAAGAGATCCGAAAACTTCTTCTCCCCGATCTCTTGTCGATCCGCTGGAATGATTACTTTCGGAACGAGCTTCTTCTTTCCCAGATATTCTCTCAGAGCGTTGTCAATGCGCCTGTCTAGATCCAACTCTATTGAGCGTCTTGGTGACTTGACGGGCTGCGGAGAACTGCTTTTCCCGCGCTTCTTATTCTTCTTCGCGCTTGGAGCGGCATCCACATTTTGGGGAGAAACAATATCGTCGATCTGGATAACGACGCTATTTCTATTGGCAGGGGAGTTGGCTGCTGAGGCCGCCATCGTACAGAGGAACACTGAACAATGTTGCTGGCTGAGCTGTATCACAGGAGCGTTCGAACGTCACCAATGCAAGGCAAGACGGTCGCTGAGTGCAGCGCGGAACGGGTTCCTACCTCCTTTGTTTTCAGTCTGGCGGCGCATGCCCAAGTGTGCAGAGACACTCGTCCACGTCTCCAGAACTCAGCGGAAGCAGCGAAATCTACCTATGTGTGAAAAAACTTGCTTGCAAAGTATGAAATGTTCATAGTCGTCGTCGAGGTTGTAATAAGTCGTAAGCAATCGAACCAAGAATTCCCTACAAACCAGTAACAAAACTGCGACATTTTAACTGAACGAGTATTACTTTAGCACCTGCCTAGCAAAAGAAGCTGTTTTCAAATGGTTCGACCAAGTTTAAGTCAGATTGGATTGCTGTATTGTGTTAACTTTGTTTCAGGAGAACGTCTCATGTAAGTAGAGTAGTATAAGTAGAATTCCACGGTTAGCACAGTTCACTCAACGCAACTTTCACTGTCTTCGATCGCCGTCTGCGCAAAGGGACGAGACGCGTCCCAAAGCAGGCCTCCATCAAGTGGATCATCTGCGATCGGAAGGCTTCCACGGCTCCTTTGAGCACCCATTCGGACTGATGGCTCTCCACTGCGTGCACCGTCGTCACGTGTGTCACGGTCCATCCATAGTTGGTGAATTCCATCCCGCACACCTTGCACTGGAAGGCCTTGAAGTCGCAGTGGCGCGCCAGGATGTGCGCGCGCATGTACGGGATAATGTACTGTTTGTTGCGCGGTTGAATTCTGGCACCGCAGAGGCGGCAGTCAGCCGTCGGCTCCCGGTAGTCGAAGCAGACCCTCGTCGCTGACTTCGTGGCTGTAATGGTGAAGGAAGGACGCTTTGGGTGAATCACCTCAAGAACGATGGGATAAGAATTGCCTACCGTACCGCGCGCTGCCTCCGCGAGGGCGTTCTTCTCGCGATAGAAGTGGGGAAAACACCTCCGAGCCAGCTGGTCGAAAAGAGTCCTATCTCGAACCACTGGACGCCCTTCGCCTTCATGGGCCGACTTCAAGTGGAGACGCATCTGCTTCCTGTCGCGGGATGTGACGTCGCATCCGTAAAAGGGACAGCCAAAGCTTGGTTGGTCGTTGTGCAGCGCCACATGGCGCAAGTACTCCCCACGGCGGACAGCCGTGCCGCACAGTTCGCACCATTCGCGCACGGCATTCCATTTCAAGCCTAGAACAGAAAGAGTTCACCTCAGGCGATCTAACGGAAAGAACTATCATTGTGCCAAGCGAACGCACACAGAGGTGTACCTAGTAGCTCGAACGGCAGAACAAACACCTGCAGTGGGAGAAGCCACACTTTGAGCGTTCGAGTGCTCCAGCAGTTGCAAAATTGACGCAGTCGGCGCGGGAGATGTAGCCTCTGTTTTCTGCGCCGTCTGTGAAAGCTGTGACGCGACTAAAAACAAAACAACATTTGCAGATCCACATGTCTATTGCGCTTCAACAGCCGAGTGTACCACCGCACCGCTGGTGTCGTCTCCGCTGACGTCGTCCATAGCAATGTAGCACCTCCTGAAGAGGGCCAGGTCGAACCGCCAAACGATCGCCCGATTGTCGACGAGCGCCGTCGCTTCTTCTGCGCCAGCGTGCGCCTCGCGTATATGGCGTCGTACCTTTCCCAGCGCCATAGAAGTGTCGCTATAGCACTTGAAGTCGCATAGCCCGCAGGCCAGGCAGGACTCGTCCAGGTGAAACTTCGCCATGTGCCGGCGAAGGGTGAAAGCCAGTGCAGGCAACGATCGACGGAAGTAGCGCTGCGTCCGATCGCTGCACAGTTGGCAACGGTAGGCGCGATCGCTCTCCAGAAGGGCGGTAAAATTTCCCCGCCGCGAGGGCTGAGCCTTGCGCTTGAGTTGCGAGTCGAGGAAGCGCCGAAAAAAGCCTGTTAAACTGTCGGCCGAGACAGCTGGGGCGCTTTCGCCAAAGCACCGCTGGACAGCTGAAGCAGCCCGCTTCATTGCCCCAAGGGCGACAGGCCCCAGATGAGTTGCCGCGCTCTGGTCCTTCATCAACACGCCGTGTCTGCAGCTCAGATGTCTACTCAGCCCCTGCGCATGAGTGTACTCAACATCGCAGAAAGCGCACTTGTGAATGGCAGTGGGAAAATGGGACAACGCGTGACTGATCGCAGTCTGCTGCGCCTCGAGGTCGTCAAGACTGCACTGCAGCGCCAGCCGGCATATAGTGCATCGCACGACGTTGTCGTCCATCGGTTCCTGTTCAACATTAGCTTGAGGCTGACGCTGTAGAGAGGCATACAGCAGGTTGTAGAAGGCCCAAATCAGGTCTGGACGGTCTCTGTCTGGGCCAGGAAGGCCGAAAGGCTTGTCCAGCGGGTGCCATTGCTAAACGTGAACAATGATGAAACTGTGTATTTTCATGGTCATACGTAAGGTACAAACACTGCATGCGTACTGGGGTCAGACGTTAACCCAACACTATGGCTAATACCTTGAAGTGTCTCTCCAGGCAACGCGTCGAAGGCAGCGACGTGGGACAAAGCGTGCACACGATAGGGCGGTAGTTGTTGCAGTGCACCGACGCAAGGTGATCCTCGAGCCCGGTGACACTGTCTGAACAGCTCAGTACTTCCACTCGGACAAAGTAGACATCTGTAACACTCACCGAAGCGGCTGCCGCACTGCAAGCATACGAACGAGCCCATTTGGTGAACGAGCATATTTGAACGAGAGCATTTAAAACTGCGAGCGCCTAACGTTCTGGCCCATTGGATTCAACAGAGGTTACGCTTGGATTGCATTTGTTGATAACGGTGATCTGATGGCCTCCCGACCGCATGAAGGATTCGACGACTGCAGGTACCTACAATGTACCTAGGTTTGCTATCTTGGTAATCAGCTACTGTACCTAACCTACACAACCTGGCTTGTTCCATTCTTTGTCAGATAAAGAAAGGAATTCAATGGTGTTTCATCACAACTGACGCAGGCGAGGTGATCAAATCGGGGCTTTCAATCAGCTTAACCGCAATCGGTTCAACTTTAGCAGTTATTTCCTGGAGAATTGTTATCGCGTTGTTATTCTTCATCGAGTTCCCCATCCTCTTGTTTCGTAGAGCCAAAGCCAAACAGTCGGCGTCTGTAGAGTCGCAACTTGTGCAGCGCCAGACCCAGAACGACTATGACGAACTTGATGATTGCCACTTGGAAGACTGTTTCACTGCTCCACACGCACGCAACAGTTACATACAGTATGTGCATATGCAGAAACACTGACAGTTCTGCACAAAGCCGGCTTTTTCTGTACCGTTCAAAGTGGCTAAAATACGCATGCATATGCATGCAGTAAGTCACATTAATTTTGAACAAGACTATGGTCAGAATTCAGAGTCTGATTGAACAAACGTTTCCCCAAAAAAGCAAGCCAATCGTTGGACGGTGTGCAGTGAAACAATCCGATTGAGAGTCCAATCCACAGTCCAACCTGTCCGCCGATGTCGCTCACTAGGTTGAGCAACGTCCTCTCCTTCACCTGAATTGCTGCTGCAGAGTTGGTTGCATACAGCAGTAGCATTCTCATTTCGCAATATTTCGGCCGTTGCCTCACATTGGACTTATTCTGAAGACAGCCAACACTCTCCCAATTCTATACGCAATATTGTTCGGGGAATTGTGCCTCTCAATGGCTCCAACGTACATAATTTGACCTTGTATGTGTCACGGGGAGAACCCGAGTTCAGGGAGAACCCGAGTACTCGGGTTCTCCCTGGTTATTTAGTGAGAACCCGAGTACTCGGGTTCTCACTGATGCAGTTGGTGAGAACCCGAGTAGAGAGGCGGCGGGGGCAGGGCTCGCTCGACCGAAGGCGCCCGCGCAGTACAATGAAACCTACCAAGTCACATAGTGGACAAATAGTCGCCGCTTTCAATCTGCTATAGCTGCTTCTAATTTGGGGAAAGCACTTGCAATATAATTTCAGGGAGTCCAGTTGACATTAGGATTCTGTGTCTTTGACAGCTGTATATTCCTTTGAATTCAGGCTATGCTTAGGCTCGCCCTGCGCCCACAGTGCACAAGAGTCAGTCGGCGTCGCAGTCTGGCGGGTCGAAGCTTAGGCTTAACGCGACCGGTGACCGACTTCAGGGCGCGCGGAGCGCGCCCTGAAGTTGGTGGTCGCGCTAAGCCTCAGTTTTCGACCAGCCAGGCGCGACGCCGGCCGAGTTTTAGTGCAAACGTTAAGTGGTATGAACACTCCTCCATCCAATTCACCTCCTGCTCAGGCCGGCTGTGCCTCGCCGACCAGAGATTGCGCGGTTTGGAGGGGCCGCCCCTTACAGTTTCATCGGCCTTACACGCGCGCCCTCGGTCATACGCAGCTTGTCGGCCACTCTACTCGGGTTCTCACTAACTCCATCAGTGAGAACCCGAGTACTCGGGTTCTCACTAAATAACCAGGGAGAACCCGAGTACTCGGGTTCTCCCTGAACTCGGGTAGTCACTTTAACATATGCAATGTAGCTGTTTAGTTGGTGGCAGGCAGGCCTCTAGCAAGACTGCGTAACAACACACAGACATCTTTCTCAATGGTGTTTCAAATTTGTCCCAACATTGCTCCCAATGCAATTCCAAAGAAGCCGTTTGATTTGGTCATGAAAAGCCACCTGCATTGCAGAGGATCAGTATGATTGTGTCAAACGCCTGTCAAATTGTTCTTGCTATGTTGTTGTTCCAGAGCACCGCATACATAGCAGTCTAAATTTATTCTAGCAGTGACAATTCAGCCGAACCTTGGTTCTGAAACACCACCAGAACAAAAGACGTTCACCTGTCGTATTTCCATGTAGCCTCGGTCCCCAAAGGAGAACTCCACGAGAGAGATGTCATCCCTAGCGTACGGCGAACCCATTCGAGCGCTGCCACGGCTGCGAATGTCGTACTCACTCCTTGACATCATAGGCACTCGAGAGGAATTGGAAGAGTTGGCAGCGACTGCGAATTGCATGACATCTGGCATAGAATAATTGAGAGGTGTCTGGTAATCTTAGCAAAATTGCGAGTTGACCAAAATACACATAAAGCGTGACATTCAGATGTACCCGTAGGTACCTACATGCTTCTCGTAATGGACGGTTTACTGTATCAGAAACACTTTAAGTTACCCGTGAGCAAGGTTAACTTAGGTACAAAAGCGGAACTCACCTGTGCAGTCTTTCTCGCAGTCCTCTGCCGTCTCATACATGTTGTTGGTCGCATGACAACCACTGAATCGGAAGGGGCGACACCGCCCCCACTTTGCCTCATAGAAGAAGAATTTGCGCCTTTCGAGTTCCGGAACACAATGCAATGAGACTAACTGTGGAAATACTCTTAATGTGCCCAGGGCACTTGCCATGTCGGCTTTGCAGCGTTCTCCTCCTGAAAAGGAGTAAAGACACGATAGATTATCGGCGTCCAAGTGAATACCACATTGACGCACTTTTTATACTCCACAAAAAAGTGTGGAGTATATAGCGATTGTGCGCGAAACGCAGTAATTTGGATCGGATGGGGTTCGCGCGTGAAGCGGCCGATTTGCAAACGGTCTTTTGCGTTGGGTAGGCCTAGTAAGTGGGCAGGGTGGACACCAAACGGGGTCACGCTCCGGGACCCCGTTGGCGGGAAATTCAAAAATTTATTTTTTCAAAGTACTGAAAATTGGGTTGGGCAAGGTAGAACTCGAAAAAGTTGCATATAATGGTATATACTATCTTTTGATATGTTGTAGCCCTCGATAGTGCCGAACACGGAAAAAAAGA
>JASAMZ010012322.1:0-11771 GCA_030248115.1 Linhomoeus sp. GSCO2_2
ATACACTGTAGTTTTGCACCTCCTATTTTAGAACTTTGACCAATGACTAAATTCCACAATATTAGGCAAATATCGGCTGCGCCAGTATATTCTGAGCACAGAAGGCACCACAAGCTGTGACTGATGGTTGACTTCGCTCCAAACTGCTATACAGTGTCACCACTCATGACAGAGTTATCGTTGTGAGACTCCAAAGTGTATTCGCAGGCAGTGCATGCACTGGCAGGGTCACAGCATCAAACTGCTTTGGATCTCTGTCAAATGTCTTTAGATCTATCTGAAATCTCCTACGGGCTAACCCCAAATGTCTACGGGCTAAACCCAAGTGTCTATTGTGTATTTACAGGCATGGCAGCTGGTGCAGTAGTAAATGTAGGCACTGGCAGGGGCACATTGCCAAATGACTTGAGGGCTATCTCAAATGTCCTACAGGCTGACTACCCATGGGCTATTGACCATACAGATTCTCCTACGGGCTAAAGGCTCTAGTCCTATATACTAAGCGGCAAAACTCTGTGTGTTTGTTTGTTTGTGACTCTGCGAACGCCATAACTCTAGCTACAGTTGACAGGTCGCGATGGTCTATGGCTTAAACTGACCGTCATACACTGTAGTTTTGCATGAAGGTTTGTTGACTAATGTCGATCTCTAAATTCCAAAATATTTAGAAAATATCGACTGTGCCAGTACATTCTGAGCACAGAAGGCACGACAGACTGCGACTGACGTTTGATTTCGCACCAAAAAGCGCTCTACAGTGTCACCATTCATGACAGTGTTGTCGTTGTGAGACTCCAAAGTGTATTTGTAGGCACTGCATGCACTGGCTTGCAGGCACTGCATGCACTGGCAGGGGCACAGCATCAAACTGCTTTGGATCTATGTCAAATGTCTTTAGATCTATCTGAAATCTCCTACGGGCTAAACACAAATGTCTACGGACTAAACTCGAGTGTCTATTGTGTATTTACAGGCACGGGAGCAGGCGCAAGCATAAATGCAGGCACTGGCAGGGGCACAGTGTCAAATGACTTGAGATCTATCTGAAATGTCCTATTGGCTAAACCCAAATGTCTACAGGCTAAAGCCAAGCGTCTATTGTGTATTTGCAGGCACAGGAGCTGGTGCGAGCCTAAATGTAGGCACTGGCAGGGGCACAGTGTCAAATGACTTGAGATCTATCTGAAATGTCCTACGGGCTAAGCCCAAGTGACTACAGGCTAAACCCAAGTGTCTATTGTGTATTTACAGGCATGGGAGCTGGTGCGATCCTAAATGTTGGCACTGGCAGGGGCACAGGGTCGATTTACTTGAGATCTATCCAAAATGTATTACGGGCTAAACACAATTGTCTATGGGCTGAATCCAACGCCATTGACCTTAGAGATTCTCCTACGGGCTAAAGGCACTAGTCCTTATTACTAAGCAGCAAGAGTCTGTCCGTGTGTTTGTCTGTGAACGCTCTAGCGCTCTCCTTATTACTAAGCGGCAAGAGTCTGTCCGTGTGTTTGTCTGTGAACGCTCTAGCGCTCGCTACAGTTGACGGATCGCGATGATCTATAGCTTAAACTGACCGTCAGAACACGCGGTTTTGCATCTTTGCTTTTAGAACTTTGACCGACGACTAAATTCCATAATATTTCGCAAATATCGGCTGCGCCAGTACATTTCGAGCACAGAAGGCACTACACGCTGTGATTGACATTTGATTTCGCGCCAAAAGCACTTTACAGTGTCACCACTCATGACAGAGTTATCGTTGTGAGACTCCAAAGTGTATTCTCAGGCACTGCATGCACTGGCAGGGGCACACCATCAAACCGCTTTGGATCTATGTCAAATGTCTTTAGATCTATCTGAAATCTCCTACGGGCTAAACCCAAATGTCTATGGGCTAAACCCAAGTATCTATTGTGTGTTTACAGGTACGGGAGCTGGTGCGAGTGTAAATATAGGCACTGGCAGGGGCACAGTGTCAAATGGCTTGAGATCTGTCTGAAATGCCCTATTGGCTAAACACAACTGTCTACGGGCTAAACACAAGAGTCTACTGTGTATCTACAGGCACATGAGCTGGCACAATCCTAAACATAGGCACTGACAGGGGCACAGGGTCGAATGGCTTGAGATCTATCTGAAATGTCCTACGGGCTAAACCCAATTTTCTATGGGCTAAACCCAAACATCTATTGCGTATTTACAGGCACAGGAGCTGGCGAGACTCTAAACATAGGCACTGACAATGGCACAGGGTCTAACGACTTGAGATATAACTGTACTATCCTGCAGTGTACTGAATTCAATGATTGCATTATCTCCTTCATGCTCTGCAGATTACCCATATGCTATATATATACATAGACCATAGAGATTCTCCTACGGGCTAACGGCACTAGTCCTTTACACTAAGCGGCAAAACTCTGTCCGTCTGTCTGTGGCTCTGTGAACGCTCTAGCGCTCGCTACAGTTGACGGATCGCGATGATCTATAGCTTAAACTGACCGTCATGACACGTAGTTTTGCATCTTTAGTTTTAGAATTTTGACCGATGCCTAAATTCCAAAATATTTCGCAAATATCGACTGCGCCAGTACATTCTGGACACAGAAGGCACCACACGCAGTGATTGACGTTTGATTTCGCGCCAAAAGCACTTTACAGTGTCACCATTCATGACAGAGTTGTCGTTGTGAGACGCCGAAGTGTATTTGCAGGCACTGTGTGCACTGGCAGGGGCGCAGCATCAAACTGCTTTGGATCAATGTCAAATGTCTTTTGATCTATCTGAAATCTCCTATGGGCTAACCCCGGGCTAAAGCCAAGTGTCTATTGTGTATCTGCAGGCACGGGAACTGGTGCGAGCCTAAATGTAGGCACTGGCAGGGGCACAGTGCCAAATGGCTTGAGATCTATCTGAAATGTTCTATGGGCTAAACCCAATAGTCTGCAGGCTAAACCCAAGTGTCTATTGTGTATTTACAGGCACGGGAGCTGGTGAGAGCCTAAATGTAGGCACTGGCAGGGGCACAGTGCCAAATGGCTTGAGATCTATCTGAAATGTTCTATGGGCTAAATCCAATAATCTACGGGCTAAACCCAAATGTCTATTGTGTATTTACAGGCACGGGAGCTGCCGAGGTCCTAAACATAGGCACTGACAATGGCACAGGGTCTAATGATCTGAGATCTATCTGTACTGTCATGCAGTGCACTGAATTCGATGATCGCGTTATCTCCTTCATGCTCTGCAGATTACCATACGCTATTGACCATAGAGATTCTCCTACGGGCTAAAGGCTAAAGGACAAATGTTGCAACAGTACAGACGTTGCAACAGGATGGTCGCGCGAGGCGACCAGTGCCATTGGCTCGCAACAGGACAGACCTTCTGCAACAAGACAGATTTTGCAACAGGAGCAACAGGACAGACCTTGCAACAGGACAGATTTTGCAACAGGACAAATCTTGCAACAGGACAAATCTTGCAACAGGACAGATCTTGCAACAGGGCAGATCTTGCAACAGGACAGATTTTGCAACAGGACAAATCTTGCAACAGGACAGATTTTGCAACAGGACAAATCTTGCAACAGGACAGATTTTGCAACAGGACAAATCTTGCAACAGGACAGATTTTGCAACAGGACAAATCTTGCAACAGGACAGATTTTGCAACAGGACAAATTTTGCTACAGGACAGATTTTGCAACAGGACAAATCTTGCAACAGGACAGACTTTGCAACAGGACAAATCTTGCAACAGGACAGATTTTGCAACAGGACAAATCTTGCAACAGGACAAATCTTGCAACAGGACAGACCTTGCAACAGGACAGACCTTGCAACAGGACAAATCTTGCAACAGGACAGATCTTACCACAGGACAGATCTTGCAACAGGACAGATTTTGTAACAGGCAACAGGGCAGACCTTGCAACACGACAGATCTTGCAACAGGAGAGACCTTGCAACAGGACAAACCTTGCAACACGACAGGCCTTGCAACAGGATAGATCTTGCAACAGGAGAGACCTTGCAACAGGACAGACCTTGAAACAGGACAGGCCTTGCAACAGGTCAGACCTTGACAATGAACAGGACGGACGTTGCGGCGCGCTCACGAGGCGACCACAGCCGTTGGCTCACAACAGGACAGACCTTGCAACGGACAGACCTTCAACAGGACAGATTATGCAACAGGACATTACGGCCATTGACGACTACATTCCGTGCTATTCAGATCACACAAATTCTTCTGCAACAGGAAGGAACGGCTAGTATATATCTACATTACTATGCCAGCTAGGTGTAGTGTCCATCTGAAACGCTTGCCTCGCTAGCACTTCGCCACGCGACGCTTATGCCAGCTAGGTGTAGTGTCCGTCTGAAACGCTTGCCTCGCAAAGCACTTCGCCACGCGACGCTTCAGCATGCGATTGCCTCGCTAGCGCAGAGAACCTTGCAATGTGCAATTGCAACAGAGCCGAACAGTGACAATGCTCGCGCAGGCAATTCAAGCCGCTTCAGCGACTATTTCGCTTGCAACAGGACAGATCTTGCAACAGGTGCGATTGCCTCGCTAGCACTTCGCCACGCGACGCTTCAGCACGCGCGCGCTAGGAAGCCAGCAGGACGCCAGCGGCGTCCCGCAGAGAAGCTCCCTCGCTTCTCGATCGACCGCGGAGAATCAATCGCTGCACGGCCAGCGTCGCCTGTGGCTGCCTGCCTTCAACGCAGGCTTTGCCTGAACAGTACGGCAATGCACTGTACCAGAGCCTTGCAAAAGCGAACAGTGCGGCAGTGCGCGGTACAGCAGAGAACCTTGCAATGTGCAATTGCAACAGAGCCGAACAGTACGACAATGCTCGCGCAGGCAATTCAAGCCGCTTCAGCGACTATTTCGCTTGCAACAGGACAGATCTTGCAACAGGACAAATCTTGCAACAGGACAAATCTTGCAACAGGACAGATTTTGCAACAGGACAGATCTGGCAACAGGACAAATCTTGCAACAGGACAGATCTTGCAACAGGACAAATTTTGCAACAGGACAGACCCTGCAACAGGACACATCTTGCAACAGGACAGATCTTTCAACAGGACAGATCTTTCAACAGGGCAGACCTTGCAACAGGAGAGACCTTGCAACAGGACAGACCTTGAAACAGGACAGGCCTTGCAACAGGTCAGACCCTGCAATAGGACAGACCTTTCAACAGGAAAAATCTTGCAACAGGTCAGACCTTGACAAAGAACAGGGCGGACGTTGCGGCGCGCGTGCGAGGCGACCAGCGCCGTTGGCTCACAACAGGACAGACCTTGCAACGGACAGACCTTGAACAGGACGGATCATGCAACAGGACAAATCTTGCAACAGGACAGATCTTGCAACGGGACAGACCTTGCAACAGGACAAATCTTGCAACAGGATAGATCTAGCAACAGGACAGACCTTGCAACAGGACAGACCTTGCAACAGGACAGATTTTGCAACAGGACAGATCTTGCAACAGGACAGATCTTGCAACAGGACAGACCTTGCAACAGGACAGATTTTGCAACAGGACAGACCCTGCAACAGGACAGATCTTGCAACAGGACAGACCTTGCAACAGGACAAATCTTGCAACAGGATAGATCTTGCAACAGGACAGACCTTGCAACAGGACAGATTTTGCAACAGGACAGATCTTGCAACAGGACAGACCCTGCAACAGGACAGATCTTGCAACAGGACAGATCTTACAACAAGACAAATCTTGCAACAGGACAGATCTTGCAACAGGACAGACCCTGCAACAGGACAGATCTTGCAACAGGGCAGATCTTACAACAGGACAAATCTTGCAACAGGACAGATCTTGCAACAGGACAGACGTGGCAACAAGATGGTCGCGCGAGGCGACCAGCACCGTTGGGTCGCAACAGGACAGACCTTGTACAACAGCACACATTTTGCAACAGGACAGATCTTTCAGCAGGACAGACCTTGCAGCAGGATAGATCTTGTAACAAGAGAGACATTGCAACGGATAGACCTTGAACAGGACACGTTCAAGCCGCTTCTGCGGGACCCATTTTGGCGCCAAATTTGAAAAATTCGCGATTTTTGGCCCCGGGTCGACTTTGACGGGCTGCTGTGCGGGCTAGGTAGCAGCTAGAGCGGCGAGACCGCTTTTGGTGCTCCTTCCCAGATGTATCCTCTCCTATCTCCTCTAGCGAATGAGCCATGAACGAAGAAAATCGGTCGAAACACAAAAAAAGTTATTTTCCCGCAACTTTTTTGACTCCGGGGTCGGAAATTGCGATTATCGCGTTACGGCGTCTGTAGCGCTCGAATGCGTTGCCGAATCGGTTCAAAAGTGGTTTCAAACGATTCTACGTTGAAATCTGGTCCAGAAAAGTGTTTTGGCAAATTTGCAGAGCTACAGTAACCCTGCCGCGTCCATTTGAATATTGGGTGTCGGGTCGACTTTCGCGATATTATAATACTCGATTGCGGGGTATTCGGGGGGGCTGATTACGAATTTGGCATTCGTTTAGCGTTTAGATGATGTTTAAGCGTACCTATGACGAATTCGCATGCTACCGTACCCCAAGTGCAGAATTTTGGTTCTACGAGTCCATTGGAAGTTAGGGGTGTTGTATGTCGATTCTGGGGTATTCTGGGATGTAGATCACGAATTCGGCATTAGTTTTGCGCTTGGGGTGTCAGGAGGCCACAACAGGAGAGGAGTCACCGTGCGTAGGAGTTCAAATTTGTGGAGTATACTGCGTCCCCCGGACGACTTGCCTGGTCTGGACCAGATTTCAACGTAGAATCGTTTAAAACCACTTTTGAACCGATTCGGCAACGCATTCGAGCGCTACAGACGCCGTAACGCGATAATCGCAATTTCCGACCCCGGAGTCAAAAAAGTTGCGGGAAAATGACTTTTTTGTGTTTCGACCGATTTTCTTCGTTCATGGGTCATTCGATAGAGGACATTTGGGAAGGAGCACCAAAAGCGGTTTCCCCGCTCTAGCTGCTACCTAGCCCGCACAGCAGCCCGTCAAAGTCGGAAAAGAACCAAAAATCGCGAATTTTCAAATTTGGCCAAAATGGGTCCCGCAGCGACCCAATTCTTTTTTTGCGTGTTCCGCACTATCGAGGGCTACAACATATCAAAAGATAGTATGTACCATTATATGCAACTTTTTCGAGTTCTACCTTGCCCAACCCATTTTTCAGTACTTTGAAAATTTAAATTTTTGAATTTCCAGCCAACGGGGTCCCGGAGCGTGACCCAGTTTGGTGTCCACCCTGCCCACCCACTAGGCCTACCCAACGCAAAAGACCGTTTGCAAATCGGCCGCTTCACGCGCGAATTCGCCGTTGACTCAAAGTTTCTGCGTTTCGCGCACAAACGCTATATACATACTCCACATTTTTTGTGGAGTGTAAAAAACTTGCCAAAAGTTTGGCGCAGTTGTTCGTCATAGCGAATTCCTTTTGGCTCACTTCTAATTCCGCGTACACATTCATCAACAAACAGCTGTTTTGGCCATTAGACGAAAATGTCGATTTTGGATTTTTATACTCCACAAAAAAGTGTGGAGTATATAGCGATTGTGCGCGAAACGCAGTAATTTGGACCGGATGGGGTTCGCGCGTGAAGCGGCCGATTTGCAAACGGTCTTTGCGTTGGGTAGGCCTAGTAAGTGGGCAGGGTGGACACCAAACGGGGTCACGCTGCGGGACCCCGTTGGCGGGAAATTCAAAAATTTAAATTTTCAAAATACTGGAAAATGGGTTAAACAAGGTAGAACTCGAAAAAGTTGCATATAATGGTATATACTATCTTTTGATATGTTGTAGTACTCGATAGGGCCGAGGGGGGAAAAATGAATTGGATCCCTGCGGGACCCAGTTTGGCGCCAAATTTGAAAAATTCGCGATTTTTGGCCCCGGGTCGACTTTGACGGGCTGCTGTGCGAGCTAGGTAGCAGCTATAGCGGCGACACCACTCTTGTTGCTCCTTCCCAGATGTCCTCTATCGAATGAGCCATGAACGGAGAAAATCGGGCGAAACACAAAAAACTTTCTTACACTGCGACTTTTTCGACTCCGGGGTCGAAAATTGCGATTTTCGCATTTCGGCGTCTATGGCGCTCGAATGCGTTGCCGAATCGTTCCAAAGGTGGTTTCAAACGATTCTACGCTTAATTATGGCCCAGAAAAGTATTTTTGAAAGATTTGCAGAGATACAGTATCCCTGCCGCGTCGGTCTGAATTTTGGGCGTCGGGTCGACTTTGCCAATATTATGCTCGATTTCGGGGTTTTCGGGGGCGCTGATTACGAATTTGGCATCCGTTCAGTGTATAGATGATGTTTGAACGTACCTACGACGAATTTGTATGCTACCGTACCCCAAGTGCAGGATTTCAGTTCCTGGAGTCCATAGGAAACCAGGGTTTTTTTTTTGCGCATAATCAGGTGCATATGCACCTAGAAATATGACCGTGCACCTAAAAATTTCGGCTAGGTGCACCGCCGTGCACCTAAAATTCTAGGCAGGATTTCAACATAATACACCCTTGAGCAGTAAAATTTCGCCTGCGGCGCTATTTTAACGTACTTTTCTTCGTTTTAGGGTTCAGAAATTGAAAATTTTCGCCTGCGGCGCTAAATTTAGCAATATTTTCTACATTTTGGTCTCAAAAATGAACAATTTTCGCCTGCGGCGCTGTTTGACGACGGAAAATATCACTTCTCGATACATTATTTGTACAAAATTACACCTTTTGCTAACCAAAATCGGCAGTTTTTGCACGATTTTTTGGCTCTGCACCTAATTTTTTCGTGGTGCACCTAAAAATTTGAGTTAGGTGCACGCTATGCACCTAGGTTTTCGGCGAAAAAAAAACCCTGTAGGAAACTAGGGATGTTGTATGTCGAATCTGGGGTATTTTGGGATGTAGATGACGAATTCAGCATTGTTTTGCGATTGGGAGTGTCAGGAGGCCACAACAGCAGAAGAGTCACCGTGCATAGGAGTCCAAATTTGTGGAGTATACTGCGTCCCCCGGACGACTTGCCTGGTTTATTTTAATTCTAAATATCTCTTACCATTTCTGCGTTCAAATTCGTCAATAAATGACATTCTATTTTTGTCATTTTAATGAATTTTGACAAATAATCGCGTATTTCTAACAAATTCACATTTGCAAAAAATTTTTTCTGCGCTACAAATTATGAGCTGTCCTTGCCCTTGCCATTTCTGAAGAAATTTTGGCATACATTGGCATACAACCTTTCCATTTCTGCATTCACATTCGTCAATAAATGACGTTGTATTTTAGTCAATTTATGCAATTTTGACAAATAATCGCGTATTTCTACGAAATTCCACATTTGCAAAAAATTTCTTTTGTGTTACTAATTATCCGCGGCCCATGCTCCTTCCATTTCTGAAGAAATTTCGCGGCTAGCGCATCAGACGAAAAAGTCGATTTTCGACATTTTCGAATTTTAATTGCGAATATGTCGAAAATGCGAAATTAGCAACAGAAACGGGCATCGGATCCGTACTCAGCGACCTCGACTCTACTTGACCACATATGCCATATGTTTTACTTCGGTGCGACGGAAACACACACAGACAGACAGACAGACACACACATTGTCATCCGTATATGTATATATGAGACGTTCTCCCGAAAAATGTAGTAAAAGTGGCCAGGGGGGGTCAGCAGCCAGAATCGCCACCCCATACGTCTGGTAGGCAGTTAAGTTTGTAACAGAACGCCACAAGTCCGGCCGCTCAATTCCTCCCCCAGCGGGAGTTATGACGATTTTTCTAACCTATACACATTTGCGGCGCGCGAATTTTTTCAGCTTCGTCGGCGAATAACTAAAGGTAGACAGCAGACCGGGGGCTCAAATTTGGCACACGTATAGTACCCGACAACCATTATCTGTTGCAGAGGCGAGAAGTCTCTACGTTGAGCATAGCGTCGATACAGTAGCTCCGAAGAATAAGTTTTTCAAAATGCTGTATCTCAAAAACGCTGGATCTGAGCGGCCCAATTCTTGGCTCATCTTGTAGAGCGATCGAATCTGCATTGGATTCCGTTGAGAATAGGGTGTCCCCAAGATAGCGGTTTTTCGAGAAAATTGCCATTTTAGAAAATCGGCACACTATCTTTTCTGACGTTTCCTTAATAACTCGAAAAGAAGCACTAATTTAATGTTTGGTTGCCGCCAGTTTATGCGCATCAATATTCTCTACAATTTATGTCTTAACGATGTGTTTCGAATTCTGCACCGATTTCGAGAAATTTTACCTTTTTTGAAAATTTTTGAAAAATCGATCTATGAATGCGTGCTGTGCGCTAGTTCAAGCACACGCGGCCATTTTGACCAGCCTCGTTAACTAACCTCTATAGGGCCTACCTTTTACAGGCAACAGCTTCTGACCAATCCCTGCTGTTCGGGCTCGGCTAATGTGAGCCAGCGGACTTTGCCATTGAAATCGTCCCAGAATTTTGGCGAAGTCCGCTGGCTCACATTAGCCGAGCCCGAACGGCAGTAGGTCAGAAGCTGTTGCCTGTAAAAGGTAGGCCCTATAGAGGTTAGTTAACGAGGCTGGTCAAAATGGCCGCGTGTGCTTGAACTAGCGCACAGCACGCATTCATACATCGATTTTTCAAAAATTTTCAAAAAAGGTAAAATTTCTCGAAATCGGTGCAGAATTCAAAACACATCGTTAAGACATAAATTGTAGAGAATGCTGATGCGCATAAACTGGCGCAACCGAAAATTAAATTAGTGCTTCTTTTTCGAGTTATTAAGGAAACGTCAGAAAAGATAGTGTGCCGATTGTCTAAAATGGCAATTTTCTCGAAAAACCGCTATCTTGGGGACACCCTATTCTCAACGGAATCCAATGCAGAATCGATCGCTCTACAAGATGAGCCAAGAATTGGGCCGCTCAGATCCAGCGTTTTTGAGATACAGCAATTTGAAAAACTTATTCTTTGGAGCTACTGTATCGACGCTATGCTCAACGTAGAGACTTCTCGCTTCTGCAACAGATAATGGTTGTCGGGTACTATACGTGTGCCAAATTTGAGCCCCCGGTCTGCTGTCTACCTTTAGTTATTCGCCGACGAAGCTGAAAAAATTCGCGCGCCGCAAATGTGTAGGGGTCAGAAAAATCGTCATAACTCCCGCTGGGGGAGGAATTGAGCGGCCGGACTTGTGGCGTTCTGTTACAAACTTAACTGCCTACCAGACGTATGGGGTGGCGACTCTGGCGGCTGACCCCCCCTGGCCACTTTTACTACACTTTTCGGGAGAACGTCTCATATATACACCTCGCCGCGCTGAGGTGCGGCGAAAAAATTGGATCCCGGGGACGAATTTTCAAAATTGAGTTGACAGTTGTTTCTGGGGTATTCAGCAGTGCTGAACGCGAATCCAGCTTTTATTTTTCGATATGAGTGTCTTTTAGCCTGCTTTGGGCGTCAGAACACGCTCCAAACACGCCCAAACTTGTCTGAATCTGAACATGTTCAAAGTTGTCCAAATATGTCCAAACATGTTCAAACTTGTCCAAACACATTCAAACACGTCCAAACTTGTCCAAACTTGTTCGAACATTGTCGTAGACACTGAACATGAATCCGGCGTGTGTTTCCGTGAAGGCTTATTACCGAGTAGCGAGACGAGCGACAGTCTGCTTTGCTTCGGAACAAGCGGAGTGCCACCCTGAAGGTCCCCTTCAGC
>JASAMZ010012324.1:0-12826 GCA_030248115.1 Linhomoeus sp. GSCO2_2
GTACTTCGTTCAGTTACGTATTGCTCAATCAACGCTTGGAATTAGCCCAATGACAATTGGGTTTAGCCCCGTAGGACATTTCAGATAGATCTCAAGTCATTTGACACTGCGTCCCTGCCAGTGCCAACATTTAGGATCGCACCAGCTCTCGTGCCAGTAAATACACAATAGACTCTTGGAGATAGCCCGTTGACGATTGAGTTTAGCCAGTAAGACATTTCAGATAGATCCCAAGTCATTTGACACTGTGCCCCTGCCATTGCCTACGTTTAAGACTCGCACCAGCTCCCGCTGCCTGTACAATACACAATAGACACTTGGAATTAGCCTGTTGCCAGTTGGGGTTAGCCCGTAGGACATTTCAGATAAATCCCAAGTCATTTGACACTGTGCCCCTGCCAGTGCCTACGTTTAGACCTCGCACCAGCTCCCGTGCCTGTAAACACACAATAGACACTTGCAGGTAAATCTGAAGTCATTCGACACTGTGCCCCTGCCAGTGCCTATGCTTTGGATGGCACCACCCGCGATGCCTGTAAATACACAGTAGACTCTTGGGTTTAGCCCGTAGACGTTAGGGTTTAGCCAGTTGAACATTTTATACAGATCTCAAGCCATTTGAAATAATAGGGAGTAGCTTGACGTTGTGCCGCTGCCAGTGCATGGAGTGCCTGCGAATACACTGAGGTCTCACAACGACAACTCTGTCATGAATGGTGACAGTGTATACTGCTTTTGGCGCGAAATCGAGCGTCAGTCACAGCGTGTGGTGCCTTCTGTGCTCAGAATGTACTGGCACAGCCGATATTTATGAATTATTGTGGAATTTAGTCATCGGTCAAAGTTCTAAAAGCAAAGATGCAAAACCGCATGTTATGACAGTCACTTTAAGCTATAGATCATCGCGATCCCGTCAACTGTAGCGAGTGAGCAATACGTAGTTTGATGTTTTACATTGCTTACCGTTCAGTTACGTATTGCTGACACAGCGACAAAAACTCCGTCGATGACAGTGAACTCAATACTTTCTGATATTGGGTTTGGCCACACAAATTTCAAAGCTTTGTAGCAATATAACTAACGACAATTCGGCGGTGGTATAGTTGAGTAAAATACTTCTATATATGTCCTCTAACAGCACACAAAATTTTAGCGAGATCGGAGACAATCGTTTTTGCACAAATTTCGTCTGTGGACGTGTTTTATTGGACTGAAAACGATTGTCTCCGATCTCGCTAAAATTTTGTGTGCTGTTAGAGGACATATCTGGGGAGTTATTTACTCAACTATACCGCGCCCGATACTCTTTTTGCTCAACTGCTACAAAACTTTGAAAATTTGTGTAGCCAAACCCAATATCAGAGTATTGATTTCATTGTCATCAACGACTTTGTGTCGCTGTGTCAGCTTCACGCAAGTGACTCGTTTGAAACTTCGGTAGTTTTGAGGATCACATTTTCTTCACAACGTGTGAAAAAATCAGGTCATTTGACTCACACTACCGTAAGATATGACGATTTCCGTCTCAGGCGCCTTGTGCTCTGGAATTGCCAGAATGGGACAAACTGGGCTGATTGGAGGCATACTGCCAAAATGGGTGTCACCCGATTTTTTCTCGTTCCTGTCGCAATCGAAAGGTATTTGATAGGGCTTTAAGTTAAAAAAAGAATTGCGTGTGACACGGACCGATTCTATGCATAAATGGGGCAAAAAACGAAAAATTGAAATTTTTTCGACCGCGGCGACGGCAGCGAACTTTTCGATACTGCTTGTGCAACGCAGGAGCAATTCTTACCAGATTGGCAACGTTTGGTGCGGAACATATTCTCTAATGGGTGTTAAAAAATCAGCCCGTTGCGTAGTGCCTAACGCGAGTTATATCCATTTCAGCTTTCGTCGTTTGGACAGCTAAAATTTCGTCAAGTAGGACAATTTCGACGCCCTGTATCCTCACGCTAGGAAGTTAGCAGCGACCTGGGATAAAAACTAGAAAGCTTAGAATTATTTCTACTTTAATATATCCAAAAATCGGAGAAATCGAGGAGGTAGAAAATTCGTGTCCACTTTCTGGCCGAAAGAGTCACTTCCTCGGACAGCGTCTCTTAATATGGTCCCTACTTTTGATAACATGTTCAGTTGCATGCTGGAAGGTCCTCCCACCGAAACCTGGATGGACTGGCGCAACTGGTACCGCGCCGAGCAGACCTGCGAGCAGCGACTGGGCATCAAACAGGAAGAATAAGAAGACACTCTGCGACTGTCTCCAGCGCGCTGGAGTCACGTGAGCGACGGCTTGCGATTCGACGCTTAAAACACGAACGGCGTACCGTGGACAATGTGTAAAAGACAGGCTGAATCCCAAACATTGCGAAGTCATTACTCTTGTTCCAATTTGTAAAGTACGAACTTTTGAAGCAAAACTGACGATACAGTATGGAGTGTGCGACTGTCGGCAGCCTGTGAACTACACATTACGTAAAGTAGTTGGCAATCTGCAGGTACCCCCATGCCACTTATGGTCGCTCCTCTCAAGAATTTTGTTTTCAAGGCAAGGGGCGGCCACTCGAAAAAGTCGGGACTATAGACTTAGTCGGGCAGTTGGCAGAGAAAAGAGTTCCGGTTGGCAAGTTGACACAGCGTCCCAGGATGAGTGCTTCCCGACTGTTCACCCCAGTTACGGACGTCAGTCCTCTCTTTCATTTCGATTTTTTTCGCGGAGGTGCCGCCCTGCAGCTGCAAGATGCTGAAGATATTCGTGGCCTTGTGCCTCATTTCCGGGGTATGACAGTATTTTTAATCATTCAAAAGTAATTTTGTCAAATTTGCAGTCAAACGATCAATTCTTCAAATTTTCAAATCGCGAGCTTTGTAGGCCGTGGCCCAGCAAGTGTGTCGCTGCAACGAGTACCAGCAATGTGAGGCGCAGAACCAGCAGCTTGTACGCGCCTGTCTCTCGGAGTGAGTTCTTTTGTGCGAGAAATAAGCGTTGTGCAAATAAGTTACCGTACTAGTGGGACATAACGTCCGTGTTTGAGCACAAGCTCTGCTACATAATCAGCGCGAAAAGTATGCTTATATACAATTATACTATGCAAATTTGAGCTCCTATGTAGCAGTAAATGGCTTTGCTTTTGGCAAAACTATGACTGAGACTGTGACATGTAAACCCGCCGTAGCGCGGCGGAAAGACGCTCGAAGGGAACGCATACCAATTTTGTGAAAGCGTTCAAAATTTTTGATCAATTTGCAGGCAGCTGTGCATGAACGAGATGCGCGGCGTTCGCAACGCGGGCGCCATTCGGCAGTGCTTCCAGCAGCACATGGATGAGACCAAGAGCTTTGAGGACTGCATGCTCGCGGTGCGTCTTTTATCAATTGCGACAAAGATCGTCGCAACTCGCAAATTGCCACACCTTTAAGGAAATGACCGGCGGGCAACCCGGCTGCCGAAACGACGGTCCAGGCTCTCGCTTCCCATTCAAACTGCGCAGTGCGTGTTTTACGAATTAAATCACGGGCGTCTTTTCTACACAACTACTAAACAACGCACCAGGCAAACGCTCCCCGGGAGGCGGCGGCTGCGGCGGTGGAGGCTGCGGAAAGGGTATGGGAAAATCGGGGTTCATGGACAAAGTCATGGACTGTCGCGTCAGCTTCGATCCAGTCGAGGTTCTAATTTTGATCATTTTTCACTAATTGAAAAAACCAGTAACTCAATAAAGGTCAAAGACTACGCCAAGTGCGTCAAGGTGTGCAAGTTCATGGAGACGAAGAAGAAGATCGGCATGAAGGGACATCACGGTGGAAAGTGGAAGTCCCACTGCGAACAGGAGCTGGGGTGGGTCGTTTGGAAGCAGTCTAAACTAGAAACAAACTTTGGAGCTTTTTTAGAGTGTAAGAGAACTGTTGTGGAATAGAGGATTGTTGTGTAGTACAGGGTGTCGTACTATACTACAATAATTCCAGTATTATAGTATAGTATAGTATAGTATAACCATACTATACTATACTACAATATGCTTTGGTATTCCAGTATTATACTATACTATACTAGAATACAAAAATTTTTACTCATACTATACCATACTATACTAGAATTCAAACCATACTGGAATGGTATTACAGTATAGATTTTATCGATTTCCGCAGCGAATTTCGGCAATGCACTCCTGCATTCTGACCAAAATTGTTTAAGTTGTCAGTAAAATAGATACGAAACTTTTGTATGTGGAGCTGATACCGAACCATTGCGCTCTCAAGTGAGCAAATCTGGACTTTAAAGCTGGCATTTTGTGCATGATTTTTAGATTCTTCCGTGCCTTCTATACTGGAATTCTATTCTAGTACTGTACTACAATTCATGGACCGCCGCCTATACTGTACTATACTATACTACAATTCACAGGGAACTGTGATACTATACTATACTATACTATAATTGAAAATCTCTCCTCCATACTGTACTATACTATACTAGAATTAAAATGAATTCCAGTATGACACCCTGGTGTAGTATTGGTAGATTGAAAGGGTAGAAAGAGTAGGGGTGCGGGTGGACATGCCCTTGTCGTTAGTAGTCTTGTCTTTGTCTTCGCACTTGACCTCGAATACTAAATTGTCTTGCCTTTGTCTTTGCCCTATGTATAACTTTCTAAATTTTCTTGACTTTGTCTTATCCTTCCGCCAATGAGGGACAATCCAAATCTTCTTGTCTTGTCGGACACTGTAGCCAGGCTATTTGTCAGTGGAAACCAGGCTGAATTGTCTAAGACAATTATCCAGTACTGACATGTCTGGGCGCGGGGGGAAAATCGAACGAGGCTGCGCATAGTTGTCTGCGGGCGCGCCCCTTTGCGCGCGTCGAAAAGAAAAGTTCCATTTCCGAAGCCGCTCTCTCTCCCCTTCAGTTGTTTCCTGGAGGGGCCTCCCGTGGAAACCTGGATGGACTGGCGCAACTGGTACCGCGCCGCGCAGACCTGCGAGCAGCGCCTCAACGTCGACACGAAGGAGTGCAAGAAGACGCTCTGCGACTGTCTGCGACGGGCCGGAGTCACGTGAGCGACTACCGTACCCCCTCCTCCTTCCCTTGACTTCAGGCTACGTACAATACGCGCAGTTCGTAAAATACAAACGGAGGTACAGGAGTCGCGTGAGCGTGACAATTTGTAAAATGTTGTCAGAACTTGGAAAACAGACAAACTGTTGTTCTAGCTGCACCGTCAAAGGCGGCGGCATGGACATGCCTTTCGGCGAGGGGTTCTAAACGGCAAGTTCGCAATCGCATGCTGGCTCGTTTCGAAACGAGAACAAACAAGACTCAGTCTGATCGGCAATCAAAATACTTGTATACGCCTCATCTGGCTAGTAGAACCATCGTTCACTGCTGTTGCTGTGCTTGTGCTATCTACAATGTATGTATATTGTAGGACGCCTTGCTGGTACACACAGCTTTTGCATGTGCGAGATTGTTGCGTTGACAAATGGAAAACGCGGGGAGAGTGCAGTGTGACACTTAACATGTATTGGTAGGTTGTAATAGCAGTACGGTGAATCATAATCCAGAATTGAGCAGCCCGTCCCTCAGAAATTCGCGCGAGCGTGACTCAGGGGAAATCCAATCAAGCGTTCCTGGGGGGAGGGGGGGCCGGGGGGGGGGGGTGTTCTGCCCAGTCTTGGGGGGGGGGGGCAGGAGGGTCAAGAACTCGCGCCAAAGACGCTACTCGAGTGGTCTCGGCCCGATGTCTAAGTGGACAGACGCCACGTCAAGTCGCCGAGATTTCACGCTTTGTGCGCAGTCTTGAGGGCCGCTTAACTCGTTATGGACCAAACAATGGTGCGACCAAATTTTGATGGCGAACGACTAGCGCTGAAGTAGAACGAAATACGACGCCTCATCGCTTGTCTCGAGTTTCCACCTTCGGTTTGGGTGACTCATTTCGCCAAATGAGGTGATGTGAAGGTAACCAGAGAAGGATTGGGGGGAGGGGGGGGGGGGTTACCCCCCCCCCCCCCCCCCCCCCTATTGCGATGCGACACGAGAAATTTGCGGGGGGGGGGGGGAGTGGGCAGCACCTCGTCATCTGTCGACCGTCTCACGGGCCGCGTCGGATGAATAGGGACATAATAATAATCTGCGCTTGGGGGGGGGGTCCACTAATGGAAACTGCATTTGGGGGGGGGGGGACAAATGAGAAGGCGCCCCCTGCCGCCCGGGGCAAATCGACCACTCAGGCGCGACAGCGCCAATTAGCTACGGTGAGGGGAGGGGGGGGGGGGCGCCCCCCCCACCCCCCTACCGGACAACATCTTTCCTCTAACCTCCCCCCCCCCCCCCCCCTTTCATCTGCACGCGTTCAATGCCGATGCTGCGTGTGACAACAGAGTAGTCCAGTTACTAGCCATATGTACGCGTGTTGTGTCCACGCTCGCGCACAAAGGAAAGGTCGTCGTCGTCGTTGCCGTCGTTGTCGCTCGGCTCGGCTGTGACAAGAGCTGGCAAATTCCTCCTGACAGCCTGTCAGTTTGCGTAAAATTACGGGCCGGCGCGCCAGCCTCAAATCGCGTGCGTGCGTCTCGCCGCCTAATGCGCGTTAGTACATGCGGTCCGCCAGGCGTCCGCATGCGTGCCTGTTGAAGAATTGGAACGAGTGAGGAGTTTCTGCTTGTGGGAGGTACCTACATCTGTGGCCTCAATGTTACTCGATTCGCTAAGATTCGTAGCGTCTCTCACAATTGCATATATTATGTCAGTTGTGAGTTGCTAGACAGAACCCCTATTACACTTGCCAAATATCAACTGTGTTGCCTTTTAGACGTACGCCAAATTTCGGACAGATCCATAAAGCGATGCAGAAATAATATTCAACGCAACGCAAAGTGTGAGCTTTTAATTAACACTCGCTAGTGTGTATAAAGATGTAGTATCTTGTAGGTAGTACCTACTACCTACAAGACTTCGCAATCGATTGAGCAGCCTGCACTGTTTGTCGATTTGACATGATTCGCTCCTAAGCGGCTGGATTCTGTTGAGTGGAACTACACTGTAGGCGGGCACTAATTAACTCATCGAATAGTGTTGGAATACGGTATGTACTTTGAACATTTGCCAGAATTGATGCCGCGACTCGCGTTCGAGTGTAGGTACTGAGGGTTAATGCTTGTTCTTGTGCGTGGTAGGTACAAATCCAGGCGAAGCGACTTGTTTTGTTCCAGGCGACTCGTCAGTGAAAGCTTCTTCTGTAAGCTGACCTTTCTACTAGACCATAAGTACGTAGGTAGGTACGCTTTTCCGAATATTTAGTAGGGTTGAACTTTCGCCAAAATCACTAGATGAGACTTGATCAACGTAATAGTGTTGCCAAGATGGCTTCTAGTACGTAGCTAACGTAGAACACGAAACTATGATTTTGCAGTCCTACACCATAGGAAGTTTTGTATCATTGTGAAGCACTCTTCTAGGCCGATCATCTATACCCACTGAAATTTTCACCACTTTCCTTAGATTTTGTGCAAAATATCGTCCGGATTGGTTTCCACAGTGACGATTCGCCTTGAAAAACCACTGCCAAACTAGCTTACAAGCACTTAGTGACGTTGAGTGATGCGATACTACCTACCGTTAAACTGGCGAGTGCTCATATGTCACACCCCAAAATGCGCAACCACCCAGAATGCGCCATATTGCGCGTTCTGGGTGGTGGCCACCCAAACTGCGCAATATGGCGCCCTCTGGGTAGTCACTACCCAGACTACGCAATAGTGGATGGTTCCTTGCCGCTGCATATCAATATTTGACATAGGTTACCTATAATTCCTTCCAGTTCAGGCTATGTTTAGGCTCGTCCTGCGCCCACAGGCCACAAGAGTCAGTCGGCGTCGCAGTCTGGTGGGTCGAAGCTTAGGCTTAACGCCACCGGTGACCCTTCAGGGCGCGCGGAGCGCTAAGCCTCAGCTGAGGCCCGCCAGACGCGACGTCGACCGAGTTTTAGTGCAAACTGGGTGGAATCTGGGTATCGACCACCCAGAATGCGCCATATTGCGCGTTCTGGGTGGATTGCTTCAAATTCTTGATTGCGTTCAACGAACCACCGATGATGACTGTTGAAGATACGATTGCCATGTACCTACCTCCAATCGCAAAACGAATATTGGGTGCCAGTGGTACTGTATGTATACACCTGTGCACATCATCAGCACTCATCGGCCAACTTTTCCCAGGCGCCAGAGAAAGTCCAACTCTGTTGACAGTGGCAGTAAGTAGGATCGGGGAAACTCTAGCCGAGACGCCATCCCTAAGTAGCCTGGTAAACAGTGCTTCTGTCTAGTTTAGTCACTGCGCAGAGTATACTCACTCCATCTCAGAGGCCGGTAAACTGTTTACAGAGGCTCTGCTGAGGTAGGTGAGCCTTGCCTCGGTCGGTAGCTTCATAGTTTATAGCCCACACCCCCTCTGTCTTGGAGAGTGGGGTCTATAATGGACCCTCTCGCATTGCGAAAAGTTCCCTCCGCATTTGCGCCACCGATCTCGACTCTTTCGAGGTTCCACTGTGCCAGCCGCGCGCCCGATTATGACAGTTGAAGGTTTTGGGCGCGCGGCGCCCGCCCGTCAAAGTCTTATGGGTTGGAGGGAGGGAAACTTTGAAGCGCAAAACAGCCGCCCGCCCCTTGTCCGCCTGTCAGCTCCTAAACCTCAGTCGAATTCATCCTGCACTACACACTCGTTGCATAAGCTCTTCATTTCTGAAGCTAGGCTCGCGGAGTTATTTATCGCGCGCGCGCTAAACCTCCCTGAAGACAGCAAAGGGTGGATTCTTTTAGCGGACGTCGCAAGACGGAGGAAAGGCCATAAATTTCGAATTTGCCACCCGCCTCCGCCCACTGGCAGCTTGAGGACTAACTAAGAGGGATTGGCGAAGGTGAGCCACTCTTCTACAGTAACCCTTTGTACGAACGCGACTGAACGAACGCCTGGCCGTCCAAATGGCGCAACCGCGGAACGAGAGACGCGAGATCCCGCGCGCCGATAGATAATGACGGCTGTGGAATATTGGCACTTCGCTCTTCCGGCTATTCTGTGGCGCAATTTCGAGAGATCTATCAGTACCCCCTTGGGACAAGCAAGCTGCTGGTAGCGCTGCTATGGGTTGGGGGTGGGGGGGGGGGGGGTGGGGGGGGGGGGGGAACAAAGCCCCCCCCCCCCCCCCACACTTGGGGAGCGCGACCACTCTTCGTTCGAGGGGAGTTTTGATGAAAATAGATGATTGCCAACTAACTGCCTTGACGGGTCTTGGCTCTCGCTGCCCCAAAGATGGATGGCCGCCCGACGTCCCGCTGTGTTCCCCCCTCTCTCTACCCCCCCCCCCCCCAACATTGAAGAGAGAGGAGAGGCCCTCAACGTTTCCTACTCTCACACAGACACTAGCGCCGTTCAATAGTTCAACGGACCTCCCGCTCTCAGACGCAACAGTGGCGCTTGGAATAAGCTAAGCGCGCTTTAATGTGACTAAGAGCGGGCGTCGGTATAGGCGGCGGTCGCTGAAGCCATCCGCTGACAAGCTGCGCTCTATTGATGCGTGCTAACCCTCGCATAGACTAATACTGGCTTCGCTTTACTATACCGACGCGCTCTCTTCCTTTCCACTCCCGTATACGGTAGGTTACTGTAGGCCCGTCGTCGGCGCGCCATATATCACGGCGACACTTACACTTGCGCGGCCGCAGTGTCGCGCTATATACCCTGTCGTCTTCTTATCTATCGCCTCTCTTCTGGCCGACGCATCCCTCTCCACGCTCTACACACAGCAGCGCAAACTTCACACCATAGGGGCGCTATGTGGTTATTCGCGCGTCATCAATCTGTGTACTACTAGCGCGTACCACTGTATAGGAAGCGTCACACAGTGTGTGCGCGCTGTATGCGCTAGTACACAGCGCCCCCCTCCACTAATAAATCATGGGCCGGCGATGGATGTAGGCCTGTCACAATGCGCCCCGCGTAATAAATTGCCCCCCGCGCAGGTTGCTACACATGTGTTCTCTAGTGATGGAAGGTATACGCATTGCTTCCTTCCCTCAATTGGCGGGATGTAACCCGCGGTAATTGCGGCGAGGCCATTTTGCGGCAAATTTTGACAATGCGCGGAATGTTTTCAGGGCGCCATTTCCGCATTAGAGGATTGCGTATACCGCGCCCTATCGCCTAAAAGCCTGACAAAACTCCACCCCCTTTTGCGTGCGTGGTGCGTGTTTGGCGTTCGGACCCCCTTAATCCTTCCTACACAAGAGTACCTGTACACACATTGGGGACGGGAATTGATCCCTCCAAATAAGCGGCTTAACTTCACTGAGTGTGTGTGTGAGAGAGAGCACAGTTTGCACCTTTTGGCCCCATCCTGTGTTATCGCGCTATGGTTGGAAGGTGTCATGTCGCATCGCATACGCGCGAAAAGCAAGCTGTGAGATGGCGAGGCGCTCTGTCAATGTGTGCACACGCCGTCTCCTCCTTCTCTCTTCATGCAAATAGATCCATTGGGCAAACACGAGACAGCAGAGGGCTTTGGCTCGCTCGACCGAGCAGCGCTTCAGAGCTCGTGTGTACAGTCGCTGTCTGCGTGTCTGTCTGTGCGTGGTGAGCGCTGGGTGGATTTTGGGCTATTTGTCGGCAAAATGCCCCGAATTTGGCCGCGGGGCACCCGCGCTAACTGTGTTGTACCCCCGTGTCCATGCATTTGTGAGTTCAATGTAGCTAGCTAGGCGATTTTACACAAACTGCACTCCAGATTTGACCTCAAGGCACGCGGATTCTGTCCGCGTGCCCGCGTGCTGCTAATCCCCGCAATTATTCGGCCACTGGCTAAGTATAGCGCCGCAGGTGTCACTCTATAGTGTGTCGCAGGTGCGTTATTTGGCCGCGCCTAATCCCTCGCCCATCCTGCCCACAGCTTCCGTTTGGCGAGTTGGCCATTGTGGGACCTTTCTCTACCGTAGTCTCCTCAATAGACGCGCCAAAATTAGGACTGTGCTCTTGCCACGTATAACGCGCTTATTCGGAAGTCCGACTTTTGATTGCGGGGGGCCCCCCCCCCCCCCCCCCAGCGGACCTGTCACCCTACCTGTCAGTCTCTGGGCGGGCGGACGCGCCCAACCAACTGCCCGCATCCGTTCGTTCGCCCGTCATTATTATAGAGGCCTCCCTCCCTCCCGCACCCTCTGCCATTGTGCGTCGCGCGGACGGCCGATCCATTACAATCCAGTAGACTTGTGCGCATTGTCTCCACCACAGTTGAGTGTAGTGCAACCACTGCGCGCGCGAAGTGAAAAATTGCGCGACGGAGGGAATTTATTGTTCTCCACACACATTCACACAGAGAGAGTGGCGAGAGATGAGCGAGTGGAGGAGCGTCAGGACGGGAAGGACGACGCCGATGACGATGGGTGAGAAATCGAAGAAAAAAATTGTTGCAAATCATGGGTAAATTTGATTGAGCGCGCAATTTCAGCACACTTTTGTTCAATGAGTGAACCCCGGAGTGTGAAATTGGCGCAAAACTCGCAAAATTGGCCAATTTTTACTCGTTTTCGCGCGGTTTTGCGACGCGCAACTTTGGCCATGCTTCTTCGTACGCATTCCCCAGTGCACAATCCCCAACTAGCGCTTCAATCCATTAAAAATTCATTCGCGCCCCTAGTCGTTAGCGGCCGCTCTAAGAAGGGCTTGTGAAAACTCACGCGAAGAGCGCAGTGCCAATAAAGGGAGAAATCGATGGAATTAATTTCGCCGACTGCCTACCCTCTCGACTGACTGACGGGCAGACTGTGTAGTGTACATAGGTTGAAAGAACGTGCGCAAAAACGTTTTGAGCTGAAAGGAATGTTTGCGTCGAAACGAGTGCCAACTCGCAATGGCTGTTGACCAGGTCTGACCACTAGCGAGTAGCGATTATGTGGAAACAGGGTGACCAATAGAAACTTAAACTAGTTTCAGTTTCAGTTACAATCAGTTAACTGAAACTGAAAACTGAAAATTGAATTTTCTGCGAATTCTCATAATCAAAACTGAAACTGAAACTGAAACTCACAGTTTGGTCTCAGTTATTTCAGTATCAAATTTTACCAAATTTCAGCAGATTTTCATAAAATTCAAGCCGAAGTTTTCCACATATGTTGACGTTCTGTTCATATTTTAGTCCAAATATGCAAAGATGCCATCCCAAGTTTAGTTGTTCGTTTACTATACATATTGTTCCCAGGAGCGACTCGGAGCAATTCGTTGTGACTTTGAACATTGATAATCAAATCACTTCAGTTACTAAATCAACTCTGCGATTTGTAAAACGAAAATGAAACCCAGCCAGCACCATAATTTTTTAACTGAAGCGAACGCCAACATGAGTTTTATTTGGTCACCCTGTGTGGATATCGTGCTAATTTTCATTCTAAAGTCCTCTTACTTTTACAGCGCGTTTGCTGCTGATGTATCTGGCGGCGTTCGAGCTGGCATTATTCGTTCTCGCGGTGGTTCCGCCCGAAGCCGACACCGGGGAAGGAGGTGAGTCTTTGAGAAACTTCTAAGAGGTTATATAGATAGTTTGTGACATTAGAGGTGGATATCCGTTCGGGCTTTTGTTCTGTTCGTTGGGGTGAGGGGGGATATAGATGGCTTTTGAGGGGAGGCATATTCCAATCAATTTGGCACGAAATCTGACACCGGTCACTACCGCTGCTGATCCGCAGTGGACAGGAAGACAAAAATCCTTATCCTGGCGTTAATGGATACCCATAAGCATCGATTTGACCCCTTCCCAGCAATATGTAAACTAACCAGGTA
>JASAMZ010012327.1:0-60468 GCA_030248115.1 Linhomoeus sp. GSCO2_2
GCTATCAGCGGCACCGTAGCACCTGTGTCCATCATGACGCTGATCCTCTTGCCCTGCACGGTGGCACGCAGCCACGGGCTGGATCTGGAGTAGGGCGCCCTTGGCCACTCCCCCTCCTTCACGTCGGACACGCCAGCGGGCTCCTCCTTGCCGTGACTTCCCCAAAGTCATGACCTGTTCCAGCTCTTCCAAGTCAGCTCTCCTGGCGGCAGCGTCTGCCTCTCCACCACCTCCTTCGTGGGAGTTATCGGCGGCGCCTGCTCACCACTTCCTCCAGCTTGCAGCTGGTTCGCCTTCGGCGTCGGCGGCTTCGTAGGGGCGGTTTCGCGCCAAGTGTCCCAGTTTGTTACACTGGCGCACTTCTTCTCAGCGAGTGGGATAAGGGGTCTAGGTGGACCATCGGCCTGGGCCCCTCCTCCAGCCTTGCCGCCAGAGGCGCCTCCAGAGCCTCCTCCGCCCTTAGGAGTGCCACCACCAGCGCCGCCGCCACCTTGGTTCCACGGCTTCCACGGCCTACGACGCCCTTTCTTCCCCTGTCCTCCCGACTCACTCGTGGCTTCGCCGCCACTTTGCGCACCACCCTTGCCACCCTCGTTCTTCTTAGAACTCGCCGGCGGCTTCTGCTTGCGCGCGTCGGCCGTCTCTCCGCGCAACTCTAGGTAGTCACGGATCGACATCACCAGGTCGTCCAGCGTGCCGTTCCTGGCCGTGTGCAACGCAGCACCCACCAGATCCTGGGGCAACCATCTCAGAATCTGATTCTTCATGTTATGGTCCCACATCTGGGGCTGGCCCGGCCACGCCTTGTACACCATGCCGCGCAGCGCGTTCACATACGTGTCGATCGACTCTCCGCCCCTGTTCCACTTCATGTTGTAGAACTGGGCCTGCAGCGTGAAATCGTTACGGCGGTCGGCGTAGCTCGCCGTCAGCTGCGCCACTACATCCTCGTACGTGGCCAATCCGGGTCTCGAGTCCCGGACCTGGTTTGCGATCTCCAGCGGCCCACCCCGAAGGTGCGACTGCAAAATCGGCAACCAGTGCAACTGCGGAACCGCCGTCAGGATCATCCGATCCTCGAACATACGCTGGAAAGTCGTCCAGTCGCGGCCCTGTTCCCCACTGAAGGGTTGCAGCACGCCCAAATCTCTCGAAGAGACCGCCGGCTGCTGCGGCCGGACTTGCACAGGCATCTGCGGTGGCGGCAGCATCTGCGGCACGACGGCCACGGGAGGGAGGTTCTGCACGAACGGCGCTCCGTACTGCAGCAGTCCTCCACCTCCACCTTGCCCGGGGGGGCGCTCCTCCACCCTGCCCAGGTTGCTGCCCACCAGGACCACCCTGCCCACCGCCCACGGGCGGCGCTGGGGGCCCGTGCCCTGCTCCGGTGCCAACGTTTAGTCCAGCGGGCGCACCGCTGCCGACTGGGCTTGGCACTAAGCCCCACCCCACGCCCATCCTGGCTCCCATGGGGTCACTTCCTCCGTTCACCCTGGCGCCCGTTCCCTGCGCACCGCTCCAACCTCCTTGTGAAGCGGCGGCCACTGAACTCCCCGCCAAATTCACGTCCGACGCCGCTCTCCTCGGTGGGCCATTGAACAAACTCACCGCCGCCTGCGCAGTAAGTTGTTGGCGCGTTGCAACCGAATATGGAGGGCGGACCCCTGTCCCGGCCCCTCCTGTGGTTCCGATCATGGCAGAGCTCTGTTGCTGTGACTGATGGAGATGTGACACGC
Organism: Linhomoeus sp. GSCO2_2; assembly: GCA_030248115.1. Lineage (NCBI taxonomy): Eukaryota > Metazoa > Nematoda > Chromadorea > Monhysterida > Linhomoeidae > Linhomoeus > Linhomoeus sp. GSCO2_2. The sequence continues at coordinate 1,737 of JASAMZ010012327.1, forward strand.
CAGCCTGGCCCTGCAAACGCCCCACTGCGCCTGCCAGCGGCCCCAACTGCGCTGCCACGATTCTCGACATCTGTCTCAGCATCTCCTGATTACCAGGATCTTCCTGCTCACCGATAATCGCCTCCACGTCTTCAGTCGCTGACAAGGGAGGAGGGTCAACCACCGCCGGGCCCTCCGCGGCCGCCGGCGGCAGCGTCCTTCGCTGCCCCGTCTGCACCTCTAGCCCTCCTTCTCCGAGCTGCCACCCCAGGAGGCCGTCTCCTCCGGCACCTCCGACTAGCGACCCTCCTCCGGTCTGTTGGCGCATCTCCAGCGGCTCCTCCGTGCGGAGCGAACCACTATCCACTTCCTCCTCAACCGCCGTCGGAGGGGCGTGTTTCTGAGTGAGAGGGCGCCCACCGCCTCGCTCACACTCCTCACACCGCCACCTCCGATTCGTCGGGAGGTCACCTTCTTGCGCCTCAACCACTCTCCCCGCCGGCAGACACTCTCTCAAATTCTGAGTGTGAGCCCACTTCTCACACCCCCCCTCACACTGCCGACGAAGCGAGGAATCGGCCAGCCGCCGGTTACAGAAGTGACAACTCACTTCTCCACCGTCACTCATCGTAGCGTCTAGCACTGTTGAGAAAACGGGAGAAGCAAACGGCGTACGGTACTGCGGCGAAACAGCAGCGACAGTTCTTTTCACGGCGGGAGTATCAACGCCAGAACCTGTCCGCGTAAGCACCATGCACAAACTTCGCGCGAGCGACAATTCACGGCAAGGAATTACAGGCGACACAGACAACGGAATAAACAAAACGACAACGACGGCGATCCACCCGGGAGCGCCACAATGTAACCGAACCGCACTGCCTACTTGCAGAAGCTACGGTGGTTGGGCACCGATCCTAGCGCCAACTACAAGCACACAGCCGAGAAACGATTAACCGTCACCAATGAACACTGCCGCCAAGGAAGGAGATGAAGCCGACCTTCTTGCAGTGACAGAGGCCCTCTTCTTCGGATCTTCCAATGTCGTGTCGTTGTTGTATAGTTGTTGTAGTATTCCGAAGTTGTTACCTATTTATTTCCTTAGCCTATGCGTTCGCGCTATAATGCAGCTTTGAACGGGTTTAGGCGCACGGCGGATATTCACGAGACCAACGGTCCGACGCACGTAAAGACCGCTGCCTACCGAACGAAGGAAGGAGAAGTGAAGCAAGGTGCTTCCTTCGGTCGGGCGAAAAACCAACACAAACGACGCGACGCGCTGCCAACACAAAATCAACGCGCAGTTGTTGACAGCGCCACGACACACACCATCGTTGATCACGTGGCGTCGCACGCCTTACACTACACAGTGCGAGACAAAGTCACTGCTACCGTATCACACTCAATAACGGCGGCAGCAGTGTCGTAGTGGGCCGGATTCTCTTGCACTCCTTCCCACAAAAATAAGCGCCCCCCCTCCAATAAGCGCCCACCTTTTGTTAGTGCCAGCAGTACTAGCACTACCATATGTGCTCTGTGACCATTCCTAACCCAAGATTAGGCTACATATGACAGCACTACTACTAAATGCAGGTATTCTGATCAAAAGCCATACAGTTTCAGCCTGAAATCTATGCAGATGTGCGCAAAAATGTAACAACAACAGGGAATTTTGGTGAAATTTTGGCACTCCTGAGAGGTCGAGTTAATAAGCGCCCCCCCTCGAATAAGCGCCCCCCCTCCAATAAGCGCCCCTCCTAGAGGTAGGTTGAAAAAATAAGCGCCCAGGGCGCTTATTGGAGGATTTACGGTATCTGGAGGAATGCTCATTTCGGTTAACCTTAATACCAACTTGACTTACGATTACCCCACAGTTTGTACTATGTACACGTGTTGAATGCGAGCAAGTCAGTGGAGCCTTGGGAAGTCGTGGCTGAACGATATGTCTTTTGGGTAGTAGGAAAGCCACTTGTTCCTTGGCGGGTTGTCGCCGTCGTCGCGACAGTGCGCAGCCAGCTGAGCAGTTGCGCAAAAGAAGAGGGAAGGGTCGACAAAGCGCCGCCATAGGGCGTCCTTACAGTCGGCGACTGCGGGCTGCCGGCCGGGATAAGTGCTTGCGCGCTGGCCGCTCGCTGCCGGAGGTCTCGGCTCGTCGTCGTCTTCTCCTCGCGCGCTAAGAAGGAGGGCGCGCGTCGCCGCCGTCGTCAGTCCCTACCGTTTAGCTATATTTATCGTATGCCCATTGTGAAACCAGTCCTCTTCGACGCCCATTGTAGCCACCTGTGCGCTGCCCCCTCTTGCTTATCCAACCTCCCAGCGTTGCTACCTCGCCCGCCGTTGACACCGACCGCGAAGCTCGCCGACTCAAGATTTACACTACTCGAACCTTTATGCCAGCTTCTATTAATCCGACTAAGTCGGGTGTCGTTCAAGCCATACAGAAATGTACTGCGATGTCACCAGCGGAGAACTGAATTGAATCGGGTGAATGGCAACGCCAACTGTAGCGCGAATGGCGCGCGGCACGGGGAAGACGCCGCCACCCGTGCGAACGGCGATGACGCCCTTGGACGGCGAGGATCAGTACGAGACGGTGATGGTGGAAGGGTCGGCTGCTCCACTGCTCTCAGGGGTCTCCTACGCGTCGTATCCCGAATCGGAGTACTCGGCTCGAAGTAGTCTAGTGGAGCACGTGTCCAGAACGCCGTCCACGCATCTGATGCGAAGCGCCCTCCACCGAATGACGCCGGTGGTGGCGACGGCCACATCGCTGCCCAACATAGCCGAGCTACCGGAGTCGGAGTCGTCGTCCACTCAACAGCTGGCGAGCAATAGCTTCGCTGCTCAGACATCTTTGGTGCGTCCTCTGTGTCACCTGCTGGAATACTCTCAGAAAGCATCAGAAACCTAAATATTTTAGCAGCAACCGACAGAGTACTACGTACTCAGCAGTCGTCCTCCTCTGCCCCTGGGGAGTAGAGGAAGGCCGAGCAGACCGACGAGCGCCTCCAGCTTGGCGCAGCTTCGGCATGAAATGGCGCTTCAAAGAGAACGATCCCGTCGTGCCATCAGCCAGCCGCGCTATCCGCTGGCGCCTTTTGCTGGCCCGATAGGCCCGCCGGCCCGCGTCAGACCTGCCTCTGTTGACCCGACGACGCGACACGCCGTTCTACCCATGCAGGAGAACGCCATGTTCGGACTGAGCCGATCCGAAGTTGAGCTGCGACAACCAGCACCTTTGCCCCAGCAGAGCCATGACGTTGGTCTCTTCAGTCTGAAATGGTAATTGCGACTGCTTCACTCTATGTTGGAGATTGCGTTTACTGTAGGTCGTTATCTGGCCGCCGACAAACCAGCGAAGAGAAGCGACTTCCGTACGCGGCTTTTCGACTTCTATGCAAGACATACAGCAGCTGCGGGCCGCCGAAGAAGAAGTGGCGAGGCGACGTTTCCTGGAGGAACGCCATCGTCTGCAAGAGGAACAGATCGAGCTGGAGCAACGTTTCGTACTCCAACAGGAGCGCTTGCGTCAGCTGAAACTCCAGGAGGCGCTTTACCAGCAGCAGACTCCGAGAGAGAGCCGTGCGCCGCTGAATTTAGCGCAGCCGGCGACGGTTTACAACGAACCGACGGTGGAGACCCGCTTCAATTACACAGTTGCCAACAGGATACCACCGCCGCCAACGGCTCAGACGCAACATATTCGAGAAGTGAACTATTCTGAAGAACCTGCTGGTGGAACCCAGTTCGCCACAACCTTGTTTGACCCTCAGGGCGGAGAAGTGTTTCATTTGGTGGAACCGCCGCGCGAAGTATTGAGGCACAGGATCATAACCAGTTCCGACCTGCTTCGCGAGGAAGCGTACAATATTGACTTGATGGAGAGAAGGGCGGCGTTTATTCCGAAATCGGCGCCACCTGTGCAGATCCATCGTACAGGACGAAGGTAATCGATTGAGCTTGCCAGTGTCATGCGTGTGTACCTACATACCAAGAGAGCTCCTATATGACCGCACCACTTGTGTTCTGTAGGTGGCAACCGCCGCCTGAAAACCCGATTTGGTGGCAGCAGACAACAGACTCGAGGCGCGTCAGCGAAAGCGACGGAATGGCAGAGCGCCGACGGAACCCGCCAGCCAATCGTCAGCCTGTGGAAGCAGCCGGCGGCTTCTACGGGGTGTTCACACCAGTGTTGGATTATTCGCCGCCGCCTTCAGCCCGCTCAGGAACAGGTCCGTTGGACGGACCGGCAAGGAGACAACTTGGCGGTGTCTCTTCCTTCGTTGCGCCGACGCCGCGTCCCCGCACCCCTCCACCGCCTCCCCCGCCTTCGGCCGTCCGCGGTCGTCGTCGAGAGGAAGTGACTAGTCGTCAAGCCGCTTCTCCTGCGCCTTCCCAATCAGCACAAGGCCCGCCTACTTCACGGGTGGCGGCTGGACATGAATGGGAGCAGATCTATGAGCTGCTTCCCCATTCCTCCGCTGTGACGGCCGACGATAGGCCGCTCGATGTAGACGTCAATCGGAGGATTCGTCTTCTTCGCGATGGGCAGTTTCTAAAGAAGCGTCCTCCTGTGGTAAGCCCTTCGCGTTATCAACAGCATCGCGTCAGCACACGAAGCACAAATCTACTGTGGGTCGCAGGGCCCTCCGTCGGCTACCAGGCGGCTAGTGTCGCCCACCGAACCATTTCGAAGGCCGCGCCCACCGGCGGAAGTCAGAGGCGGCCGACGCTCTCGCTCGAAGAGGGAAGCTGCCACACCTCAGCCGTCGCAAGTTGGCCATCAAGTGCAGCAGTCGGTCGGCAGCGTTCTTCCTCCACTGCCTCCAGTGGTCAACCGGGTCAGCAGCAGCGCTTTGGGACGACAATCTTTTAAAGAGCAGGATGCTTAGGACGCGACCGCTCTCGTTTCAGCATTCGGGGAAGGAGAGGGGAAGGGTCGCGCCTTCGGCGAAAGCGTTGGTTCCGGCTGGAAGCGTCACATCTGCCAAGGCGTCTCTCCGTAGGAGCGTGGCCGCCAGTAGTAGCGCTCCGGAAGCGCAAACCACGCGCTCGCGACCCGTCTCATCCAGAGCGTCGAGGGCATCTTCTGTCCCTAGAAGATAGGCGACTCTCACGCGATAGGTATGTACGTAAGTACCTTATTTGATTGGACCAAGAGATGTGCCTCCGCCAAGTTGTGTGGTTTGCTACATTGTATTCATTACACGACGTCTGCTAGAGTGGATAAGAGCCAGTAGAACATCTCATTAAATTCTCGTGAGTGGTGCAGCTTGAACAGAGGCTCTATAGTTTACGTGAGTGCCTACTGCTGCTGTTCAGTTCTTAAGTGCGGCCAGAGAATTTTGGTCTGCCATCGCCGTGCGTCGATGCTGTGTGCTAAGTAGTTGCATACTTCTGTTATTTAGTCAACTCATTCTCCACTTCACTATTCGTATTGTTCTCTTATATTAGTCTCCTACCGCCTTGATCTACTGACCAGAGTGCTCTTCCTCTGCTCAACACTAGTCAGAAGAGAAACAGAAGAGCGACCATCTGTAATCAACCAGCCATGACATTTTACGAAATAGAACCTAATTGCAAAATTTCATTGCGTTTCTTTCTCGGCAATCCCGTTGCGGTAGTAAGATAGGTACATACCAATCATCTGCCGCGTTGTGGCGTGGCCTCCGAATCGTGACCAATAAGAAACGTCGTTGCCTTCTGAGCATGTTGTATCAAGTTATTCTACTGTTCGCGTGTTTGATGATGAACCTATTTGTGCGATACTGCATGGATAATCTGCACGTAGTACCGGTACTAGTGCCTTTAGCCCGTAGGTGATACTGTATATCTATAGCTGAACACCTATGGAAACAGAGCGATTTGTATCGACCCATGGAAATCAACCACTGCTCACAACATGTATTGGCCTATGGTTCACGGCCAATGCTTACAACAGCCCATAGAAGATTCTGATAGATCTAAAGTCATTTGACACTGCGCCTCTATCAGTGCCTGCTTTTAGGGTTGCACCAGCTCATATGCCTCAGAATACACTGAAGCTAACACGTGGAAGCTTGCATTTAGCCCATAGGAGATTTCAGATAGATCTAATGTCTTCTGACACTGTGCCCCTGCCAGCGCCTGCATTTACCATTGCACCGACTCCCGTGCCTTTGATTACACTGAACTTTGCATATAGGTGTTTGTGTTTAGCCCATAAGAGGTTTCAGATAGATCAAAAGTCTCTCGACACTGCGCCCTTGCCAGTGCCTGCATTTATCATCGAACCTGTTCCCGTGCCTCTGAATACACTGAAGCTAACACATGGATGCTTGTGTTTAGCCCTTAGGAGATTTCAGATAGAGCTAATTCTTCTGACACTGTGCCCCTGCCAGTGCCTGCATTTACCTTCGCACCTGTTCCCGTGCCTTCAAATACCTGTAGGAGTCTCACAGCGACAGCTCTGGAGTGAATGGTGACACGACAGTGCGAAAATTCCACGAAAATGACCAGTAGGCAGTCTTTAGAGCTCAGAATGTACTGTGCAGTCGATATTTTCGTGAATTTTGTGGAATTTAGTAATTTGCAAAAGTTTTAAAATAGGAGGGGATTCCTTCCAGCCCACGACGGTCAGTTTAAGCTATAGATCTCCAGGATCCGTCAACTGTGTCAAGAGAAAATGGCCGGACAAACAAACAAACACACAAACAGACAAACAGAGTCCACGCCGCTTAGTATATAGGACTACCTATTAATAGACACTAACAGACACACATAGCTACCTAAATTCTGTGTGGATGACTACGGTCAAGTGAGCCGCCCTTCAGCCCGTAAAACCTACCGTACGGTACTGTGGCCTTGTTTCTCGTTCAGCTGGCCACTCAATCGATCACGACGCGCGTAAGTTTTGCCGTAAAGTGAGTCCATTGCGAGGAGCCATTGCTGCATCCATTGCTTACGCTGGACAGGAGGGCCTGTCGGCATGGCAGTACGGAACAGGCCAGAGAGCGGCGGTGGCGGACAACTCGGCGCTGCTCTTCAGTCCCCGTTCCTTGGTCAGCGTCAACGGAGCCGCCGCCGTCGCTACCGCCGGTCAGCAGTCGGAGTCCGTCTCGGCTCGGATGCGTCTACTTTCCTCTAAAGGGACTGCGCCAAGGCCAACCTCCTGGGTGAACGTTGTACTTGTGTAGTTTGTCTAGGCTATCTAGAAGACACTACAGAGTGGCCAATAACGTGCATGCAGGCAGCGCAGCAACCTGCCCCACCGGGTTGGCAATACGTGCCTGCTGTTCTGGTGCCGGTGAAGGAAGTGGAGCGGTCCCACCGACTGGAGACGAGCGAGTCCTTCGCGAAGGAGGAGCGACGCCAGTTGCGCAGTCGACTGGAGAGGTTCACGTCGCTGCCGCCGCCCGGCCGAGACTCGCGACAGAGCACCGTGATCACTGTGAAGGTCAGCAGATACATATGTAGTTTTCGGCCTACCTCTGCGTTGGTCAAGTAAGCGATGTCTGGTCAAAATGTTTTAAGTACATTTCCCCATCGATCGCAAGCAGGACGCCAAGGGGAAGTCCCGTTCTGCCGAGGCAGTGACAGCCGGACGTCACCCTCCTGCATCGGCGGTTGTGCCACCACTGCCTTCGCCAGTGACTCGTCCCGAGCCAACCGATCGACAAGCCGAACTCTACGAGATACAACGGGTTCGTATGTTTCAGCCCGATCAAGAAGGGTAGAGTCCGAGCGGCAGAAACACTAATGGTTGCAGGCACGAAAGGGGCGGGTTCACTCGACGGTCAAAGAGATGGAGAATTTGGTGGCCCACCATGTCAATCGCGAAAAGACCCAACAGCGGCCGATCGACTTTGGAGTCGTCGTCAAACAGTCTGACAGACAAACCGCCACTGAAGCCGAACCGATCCGACGTACGTACATAACTGCGCATGAGAGTATACATGTCTAAAGGATCGCTGCTGAGCGGACAGCCTCAGTTGCGTTTTTTCGCTCGGCCTCAGCCGAGCGAACCCTATCAAGAGCTCGGCGTGCGTGCGTGCGTACGTGCGTACGTGCGTACGTACGTGCGTACGTACGTGCGTACGTCACGCTCGCTTCGGGCTTAATAACTCGCTCGTCCGACGTCGTAGGATGGAGTTTGAGACACCGCCGGGTAGCCTGCGGACTCGTCTCGCCATCTGAGTGTTCAAAACTGAAATAAGTTTTCAAACTCGCGCGCTACAGTATCCCAAAGTGGGGTCCATTTTCAAACAAAAGTTGTCCGAAGCTAGTCAAATCGCATATCAAAGTGAAGCGCTCGAGCTCCTGAGCACGAATCCGACAACAAAAAGTTTCAAAAGTTTAAACAGAGAGCTACAGTAACCAAAACGCGTCGAAAACTGAAAACGACACGCTTGCTTCGGGCTTAATAACTCGCTTGTCTGACGTCGCTGAGTTTAGTTCGACACATCGACGGGTAGCCCTCGGACTACTCTCGCCATCTGAGTGTTCAAAACTGAAATAAATTTTGAAACTCGCGCGCTACAGTATCCCAAAGTGAGGTCCGTTTTAAAACAAAAGTTGACCGAACCTAGTCGAATCGCATATCAAAATGAAGCGCTCGACCTCCTGAGCAAGAATCCGACAACAAGAAGTTTCAAAAGTTTAAACAGAGTGCCACAGTAACCAAAACGCGTCAGAAACTGCAGATTTTTGTTTTGTTATATGTTGGCACTCGTGCGTTGCAGAGCGACGGTTTTGGCATCGCTGAAGAGCTCACCGTAAGCCAACATCAAATCATGCTCACAATTAACCTTTAGTTTTGCGTTAGATTCCAGTGTCTTTTTCTATTTAAAAATTGCGCGCTACAGTATCCCAAAGTAATGTCCGCGATAAGTCAAAACTTCATCGAACCTAGTCTAATCGCATATCAAAATGAAGCGATCGACCTGCTGAGCAAGAATCCGACAACAAAAAGTTTCAAAAGGTCAATGAGAGGGCTACAGTAACCAAAACGCGATGAAAACTGTAGATTTTGGTTTGTTATATCTTGGCACTCGTGCGTTGCAGAGCGGCGGTCTTGACATCGCTGAAGAGCTCACTGCAAGCGAACATCAAATCACGCTCACAATTAACTTGTAGTTTTGCGTTAGATTCCAGTGTCTTTTTTAAAATTTAGTCTGAAAAGATGATTTTCTTGGTGTAAAGAATTAAACCCGAGCGATACCAATGTTGCGTAGCAAGACCACTCCAAAAAGTGCAGTCGCGAGGAGAGTCCAAGACGCTGCACGAAACCGGAAAGGGCCTTGCTACAATCTCAGTAAAAATTCAAAACTCAAAACCACTCCGCTTTTTAAAAGAGACTTGTTTCGCTCGGCCTCAGCCGAGCGAACCCTATCAAGAGCTCGGCGTGCGTGCGTGCGTACGTGCGTGCGTACGTCACGCTCGCTTCGGGCTTAATAACTCGCTCGTCCGACGTCGTAGGATGGAGTTTGAGACATCGTCGGGTAGCCTGCGGACTCCTCTCGCCATCTGAGTATTCAAAACTGAAATAAGTTTTCAAACTCGCGCGCTACAGTATCCCAAAGTGGGGTCCATTTTAAGACAAAAGTTGACCGAAGCTAGTCAAATCGCATATCAAAGTGAAGCGCTCGAGCTCCTGAGCACGAATCCGACAACAAAAAGTTCCAAAAGTTTAAACAGAGAGCTACAGTAACCAAAACGCGTCGAAAACCGGAAACGACACGCTTGCTTCGGGCTTAATAACTCGCTTGTCTGACGTCGCTGGGTTGAGTTCGACACATCGACAGGTAGCCCTCGGACTACTCTCGCCATCTGAGTGTTCAAAACTGGAATAAATTTTCAAACTCGCGCGCTACAGTATCCCAAAGTGGAGTCCATTTTAAGACAAAAGTTGACCGAAGCTAGTCAAATCGCATATCAAAGTGAAGCGCTCGAGCTCCTGAGCACGAATCCAACAACAAAAGGTTTCAAAAGTTTAAACAGAGAGCTACAGTAACCAAAGCGCGTCGAAAACTGAAAAGGACACGCTTGCTTCGGGCATAATAACTCGCTTGTCTGACGTCGCAGGGTTGAGTTCGACACATCGACGGGTAGCCCTCGGACTACTCTCGCGAACTGTGACGTCGAAATAATAACAAGTTTTAAAAATTGCGCGCTACAGTATCCCGAAGTAATGTCCGCGAAAAGTCAAAACTTCATCGAACCTAGTCGAATCGCATATCAAAATGAACCGCTCGACCTCCTGAGCAAGAATCCGACAACAAAAAGTTTCAAAAGGTCAATGAGAGGGCTACAGTAACCAAAACGCGATGAAAACTGCCGACTTTGGTTTGTTATATCTTGGCACTCGTGCGTTGCAGAGGAGCGATCTTGACATCGCTGAAGAGCTCACTGCAAGCCAGCATCAAATCATGCTCACAATTAACCTGTAGTTTTGCGTTAGATTCCAGTGTTTTTTTTAATTTAGTCTGAAAAGATGATTTTCTTGGTGTAAAGAATTAAACCCGAGCGATACCAATGTTGCGTAGCAAGACCACTCCAAAAAGTGTAGTCGCGAAGAGAGTCAAAGACGCTGCACGAAACCGGAAAGGGCCTTGCTACAATCTCAGTAAAAAGTCAAAGCTCAAAATCACTCCGCTTTTTAAAAGAGACTTGTTCCACCAAGTCGTGTTCGACGCCAACTTCAGGAAGAGCGGCCGCCAACTATCCAGTCGCCAAGGAGTCGTATCTGAGGCAGACGACGACGCGTCGGGTCAAGGAGAACGCTTCCCACTCCGCCGCCAATCGGCTGGGCAACAAGGTATCAAGTGCATGGGACAGACGTTGCCATACAGTACAGTATGTGACTAGTGTTCCTCTCCCGCTGACGGTGTCACCACACTCACTATACGTACCTTCATTTCTACAGAGTGGAGCGGTAGAACGACGTCAACACAGACTCAGGAATGTGGCTGCTGACTCGGCGATACCCAGCTGAGGATCGCTTGCGCTGCTCGGAGACGGAAACTGCGTCTCCCACCACGCGACCAACTCTCTCCTCAAGTCTAGTCTAGTCTAGTAGTTACCGCTGAGCGCTTACTTGCTAGTTGCAGTTCGAATGTTGCGTCTGTTCATCAGCTGGTGCTTGTGTTCGCACGATGTGAGCGGCGATTAGTGACAGTTCCCTGCTTTAATTAAGTGTGAATGCGTCCGCTAACTGCTTGGAGAGGCCGAGGTACATATGTATAAATACGGCCGGAAGAGAATTAGTCGGCACAATCTACATAGGAGAACTGCTGCAGGTATACAAAGGTTTGAAAGTGCACGTGACTATAGTGTTACAATATGCACATATGTATCTGTCCATACTAGTCCCCACATATCTGATCGCCAAAAGCTGTAATCACATTCTTACACTGAGGAAAAAAATACGTAAAACGAAATGACATTGATGCTTTGAGTGCTTGGCTGCGGTACTTACAAATTCTGTAGGAAACTGCCTCCACGTTGACGGTCTACATACACTACTGCCTTGCGGTGGTCTGTTCGGCTAAACTAGCCGCTCCCGTCAGAAGGGTCGGCCGAAGGCGGGTCCAGGCATTGCGTACCAGCTGGCGGTTCTCTTGGAGCGCTGCTGCCAGAAGTCGTCGGGCCGCTTGTTCTTCTTCCGATAGTAGTGGTTGTGCGTCGGCGGCGGCTCCGGCTGTTTCCTTGGGGAGGCGCCCTTGTTGGGTCCATCCTCGTCTTCCGTCTTCTCGGCGTCGGTGGTGGTCGAGTCGAACTTCAGATTCTCCATCGAGCGAAAGGCCCTCGCCTTGCTGGCGAAGCGACGGTTGCGCGGCGCCCCCGGAGGCGCCGCCTGCAGCCGGTTCATCACCCGCTCCTTCTCCTCGTGCCGAATAGTGTCCCCGAACAGTCGGTAGGGCTTGCCTTCCCCTCTGGGGCCGTCGCTGCAGCTTCGAGACTGGGGAGCGTTCTGAACTGGCGGGGCGAAGTCGAAGCGATAGTGGCCGTCGCGGTCGACCACGAACGGTGTGGTGGGTCGCGTGCCAGACGAAGTGGACGCCTGACCGACACCGCTCGTTGTCGGCCCTTTCGAGTGAGGGCTGGAGTCTGACGCGTGGCCGCTAGTCGACGACGAGCAACAGCCGCCGGACGTCGGCGGTGCCTTCAGTCCGCCGTACTGCCGAATCATTGCGTCTCGATCGTACAGGGGATAATCTTGCCGTCGACTTCGACCGCCCTCCTTTTGGAGAAACTCCTCGCTGTCACTTCGCTGATAGGCTCTCAGTCGGTTGCCGGCCAACGACTGGACATGGCTGCGTTCATGCTGAAACTGTCGTTGGAAGTGCTGTTATATACCGCGGGTTAATATTCCCAAGATGGATCGACAACCTTGTCGCTGGGGATCAATTTGTGCTTGAGTTCATTTAGAACTGATTGCTGCAGCAGGGCCACTCGTCTCGGAGGAAAAGGTCCGGCCGAGTCGCGGTCGTCGTCGCTGCTCAAACCTTCGTACCCATGGTCTTCCTCTTGGCAGCAATGATCTTTCATGAACCGGTGCCCCTTGGTTGCCTGCCCTGCTGATTCTGGCACGTCGACTGCTCTTTCTCGATGGCATCCCCTGGAGTCGCACGGGAAGCCGTCCTATACAAACGACCGTTTTCGTAGTCGCATCGCTCGCTTCCCACACCCCAACGCACTTACGCCGCGCTGCTGTCTTCTCTTGTTAGCGTCGGCGGAGTTCTCAAAGAAGCGCATGGAGACAAAGTCGGCCGGCGTGAAGTGGGACGGAGGGCGTCGCGGCGGCGGCATGAGGCCGGCGAGTAGCAGTCGCTGCTCCAGCTGCTCCACGTGACGCTTGGCCTCGGGCGGCGCCAGCAGGGCCTGCAGGGCCGACTCGAGTCGGCGCGCGGTGTCGGCCGAGTCGCAGCGGTAGCAGTGGACATGGACGGGGCACTTGGTCTCGGGATTGAAGACGAGCAGGATGCAGGCGACCACGTCGTCGAAGGGCGCCGGCCCCAGCTGGGCGAAGGTCAGCGACCGGGACGGCACTTGGAACGTCATCAGGGAGACCTTCAGCTTGCCGCTCTTCGACATCGTCGGCACGTTCTGGATGAGCTTCAGGCCCTTTGGACTGACCTCGATGGTCACCTTGTTCGGCGGGCGTCTCACGCTCTCCTGAGGCACATAACTTACATTGATGCGACAGGACAATTCTGTCATCTGCGTGAAACTTTAATGTTCCACAGTTTAAGTACATGTACCGATGTCCCATAAATCCAGACCCCCCCCCCCCTCCTCCACAGCAAGCTGTAGAAAACTTCACGGAGTGAAACTTGCACAGAGAGGATGTCCAGGTGCAGCAGGAGGCCCTGACGAGTTCGCAATTTGAGACCGGGCGTCTAGCTTTGATTCAATCGTTCAAGCGTGTATTACAAGCTACCTACATTGTTCATTCCTAGACCATTCGAAAGCCCAATTTGTTGTCTGCATTATGGCACAATTCTCACCAAATTCGCTGCAACTAAGCAGAAGTTGTAGCTGCCACAAGCCAGCGAGTCTAGTGATATTGACCAATTTTGCGTTTTGCGCCCGCATACTCTCACGACTGGGTGCAGGATGCTGAAATTTGGTGTTGGATGTCCCAAGATAATGAAGTTTAATCTGTGTAAGTCTCACACCGTTAAGTTTTCTACTGCTTGCTGTGGAGGGGGGGGGGGAGGTCTGGATTTATGGGACACCCGGTGCATGATATACACAATATATACTGTACTGTACATAATATTATATACAGTAATATGTATAATATAATATGTATATGTACAGAATATTATCTAGGTATGTTGTTAGCACTAAGCGCTGAGGCAAACACCTTCAAAAGCTGGCGCATGGCCGGTAGGACATTGTCGGCACCACGGATGCCGTCGCTTTCCTTCGATCCCAAGTACCAGACGTAGTAGTGCGACTTCTTGGGAACGGGCGGGTCGCCAGCCTTGCTGCCGCTGAGCCAACTCATTTCGCGAAAATTTGCTCAAGCGGCTGCAGCAATTCGCCTCAGTGAAAACTCTGAAAGGTCGGCCGCCTTGATGCGTTGCTCCCAACGATCCAACGACACCCTACCTACCTACGCACGCGCCTAGGACTTCACATAAACAGGGCGAACGAACGACGGTGGTCAGCAGTGGAGGGTAGAGAGAGAGAGAGGGGAGTGGCGCGCGCTTCCAAGGTGAACGATATTCATCTGAGCAGCCGGCAGGGTAAACGCGCGTTAGGAGAGGAAGTACCCAGTTGACCAACACAATGGCTGGGTCTTTGTCCTTTGAATGCGCCGCCTCCTCTTCCTCCGCGCGGGCTCTCTCTCCCTCTCTCCAGCACCTACTATCCAATCCCTTCACCCCCTCTACGACCCATTCGACGGCGATGGCTACGACGACAACGACAGTGTCGCCGCGCTTGGCCTTGCAGCCAATACCAACTACCTATGTATCAGTGCCTACTGGCGTGGCGTCTGCCTACCGCAGATATTCCAAAACACGTCAGCATTGGCGGAAACGGAGAGTGCTGCGACGGCACCTCGACCACGGTGCCGCAAAACTTGATGCAGATGATGGCAGATGGATAACGATGCTCAAGCTTCAAGCTTGTCAAAAACATTCTGTCGGTTTCCACCATGGGAGTAAAGTATATCTCTGACTGTATGCATGTACATTGTACACAAATCGACAGCGCCTCGCTGCCGTAACGTCCACTAAGGAAGTTCGCGAAATGGAACCAGGAGATTGGAGCCACTACGGTCCACTGTCGCTGCAAATGGCAGCGTCTCCTTCGGAGCGTCCACGACAGCCGCACACCTCACCAGACGCCAAATGCAAACAGACCAACAACGGTCGCAAATTCCGCGCTGGGAAGCCGACGTGCATAAAGGACGACGGCCTGCGTTGTTTGCGCCTGTCGTAGCCGCAAGTGAGGCAGTTTAAGCGAAATGCAAAGATGACGACTGGGTCGGCGGCGACCTTGAGCGCGCCAAAGCCGTCGAGAAGGCTGCGGCGGACCTTGTTGTGCGTCTCCCGAGAAGAAGGTTAATCAACGATTGGCCTCGGTTGTCGTCGACGCTGGCGCTCGCCCGAGCCGCTAAGGCGTCTCCCCGTCTTGTCCGCTGGCCGGCCGTCTTGTCAATCTTTTCGCTCGATCGACTTTTGTTTGGCCGTCGGGTCGGCCGACCTCGACGCCACGAGGAGTGAGTGCGCTGGGGATTACGTTTTTCGCCGTCAACTCCTCCTGTTGGCAATTCAGGCGCACCGGCGGCGCTTTCTCCGAGGGATCGGCGGCCGGCCAAATGTGCCTCGCGCGCGAGCGTGTGTGACGTCGCCGTCGTGTCACCTCTTCAAGTCTTTCTCTCTAGTGGGAGGGTCGACCCCAATCCGTCCGTCAGTCCGACTGGTGTTGTCTCCATTTGTCGCTCGCCGACAGACGCCACCACAAACAGCCGCCTGGACGACTTCTTGACTCGATGAACAACGGCGTCCTCAACAATAGCGATCGACTCGACAGTATACATACCCAAACAGCTGTTCTATACCGTGTACTGCTTGTCGGAGCTGTGTATACCTGTTTGTTCTTTCGAAACTGAACCTTATAATGTAGCATTGACTGATGCGATACTGTCATACGGACAAACAAACAGACTCCTGTGGGCTTGTTTCACTCTCATCGCAGAACCCCGGTGGCCGCAAAAGCTCGTTTCCTTCCTTGAGCACCGTTGCGCGAGCCAACTATATGTCTAGTGAATGGGGGGGGGGGGCATCCGCCTTCCTACTCTTGTGTGCCGTGCAATGGACGTGTAACGACTGGAAGAAGGACAAACCGACTTCTCTCACGAATGGCTGAAATAGCTTTGCCTGGCGCCAGTAGCTACATAGCTGTGTATGTGTGACTCGATGGATAGGCTGCTGAGTGAGGCAGGCAGGCGAGAAAAGGGTCTCTCCAGTTGATGACCTGGGCGAAATGGGCGGCGGCGGCGCCCGGAATAAGTAATGGCGCAGTTTCCATCCCATTTCCCGCCGACGACTTCTGGAAAATCTGCGCCGGCCGGAACTGCCTCCCATTACCCTAATCAGCTTTGCTGGCCTTCCACGGAATTCTCAAGTGCCTACCACTGGCCGATAACCCATAATACTCCTGATACGGAATCTGCTTTGAGTTGTTGCGCTACCACGTCGCTTCTTGAAAGGGCTACAAATTGTGAATCTGAAAGTGGAAAGGGGGCAGGGTGACTATCGTTTTTGCCAGTGGCTAGTGTTGGCCTTCCCAGATGCTCGTGGTAGAGCACGGACACTTGTTCCACCCTCCGTTTTGGGCTCGGTTGAACCTGCCAGAGACGCAAGACATCATGGCTGCTTTCGAAGAGGCGATATTCGGCGGAAAATCTGCCTTATTGCTTGCAGTCGCAGGTGAGTGTTGAGGAGCTAACCAGACTTCTGTACCACGAAGTGGGAGTGCTTCTACTAAACTTCAGCGGCGTGGTTCCTCGTGGGGGCCGCAGCTAGTGAAGACGGCGCCTGCAGGGATCCTTGGCAGGAGAGCGCCATCAGCGACTGTCTCGCCCCCATGCTGAAGTACGCGGCCGACATGCAGCGGCCGGAGGAGCAGCAGAGTCAACTGGCGCTGCCCCTAAACGGGCCGGAGATCTTTCGCAAACTCTGCCTACTCTACGAAGACTTCCAGGTCCTTCTTGAATTGTCCCCGAATGTCCAAGGCGACAGACCTGCACACAACCTCACAATTTAGAAATGCAGCGAACCAGCAGGCTGTAGAAACAAAGCGACAGAAGCCATCCGCTCCAGTTACGGCTTCATGTGTGGCGAAGGGAAGCCGCAGTTCGATGATCACGTCAACTGCTTTACTGAGGTTGAGCACACGTACACAATTGCCACTGGATTGTGTGTTTAGTGCGTCGCGTCACAAGAACGCCAAAGATTTATATGTACCTAGATGGAATCCGATCCCGATTATATCCGCTGCAAGAATGCCGCAACCACAGCAATCGACAGCTTCAAAAGGGTTAGCGGCAACAGTGTCAGTGGAGAGGCGGCAACGACTTTGTGCAGTGTCATGTTCGACTACTTGTCCTGCAGCCGACCACTGATTATGAAAAGCTGCGGCCTAGGCGCCTGGCAGCTCGTTCGTCGGGTGAGAGGCTATGGATCTACTATACCATAGTTCAATGCACGGACACTGATGCTTCAGCGAAAGCCGGCGTCTATGATCACTGTATTAATAATAAGGTCAGAGAAATTTTGCAAACCACTAGAAGAAATCAACAGATATTCGAGATAGGAAGTTGAATTATAGCAAGTTAGGAGAGAAGGAAGGATGGCGTCGTCGCGGCGGAAGCGGCAGCAGCTGACGGTGGTGCCGGAGAAGGCGGAGTACCCGCAGTCGACGGGCGGCATCTGTCAGCACGCGATGGTGAACGAGGGTCGGTCTCGGTTGGCTGTGAAGGTGCGCTGCTCCGACAATGACGTCTACCGTATTCGGCCCGTCTACTCCTTCATCGAGCCGGCCACTGCCATGGGCCTGGAAGTGTCGCGCATGCCGGGCGCCCCGCCCAAGGAGGACCGACTCGAGCTCCTCTACGCCGAGGTCGACGACGACCAGATGAACGACCCCAGACAGCCCTTCGGCCGCAGAGACGTCCAGTGGCCCAGCATCTCCATCTGCCTCGTCGGCATCCAAGAGCTCGACACCCTACCACCGGCCGCCTTCGACTGACCTTCCCACCGCCCACTCACCCATTCCACAAGAAGTCGACCCTCGCGTGATTCGTGAATTCGTGATAACAGGATAACAGAGCGATCCGTCCGGTGATCTCGCCGCCGTCTTCCGCCTTTGCATAGCCAACCAGCCGGTGCGATGAAAGAGGAAATCAAGAGGAGTAATTGTACCTAGCAGAAGTACACCACTGTAAACTATTGTGCCAGGTTAATGTAGCTGGTCGGTACCGACTGTATGACCTTCTACAACGCACTTACAGGTCACTGAAGATAGTCTCCGAGTCACCATGCCGAACTGCGATCTCGCTGCCGTTTTAACGTGATATCACCCACGAACGGTAAGAGAACTCTGTATGGGTATGTAGGTACATACATCTCTCTATCAGGAAGCCGACAAGCTCCTTCGTATTGCGTAGCTGTCAAGTGTCATTCATGTGTCAGTCGTTGTGCCATTGATTATTCCGACAGTTTCCAACACAGAGTAAATAAAGCAGAATGGTGGCTGAAAATAAAGCGCGCTACGAAGAACCGGAGACCATGACGAGTGCAGTATGCAACGCGCTAGTGTGAATAACTGCACAGGCGACACATGTACACACAAGCACAATTCATCAAAATGAGATGAAGACCCGCAGCGAGAGGCAAGAGAAAACTAAAATTGGCAGCAACAATACTTCGTAATAATTGCTTATATACCTACATCGTATGGTTATCTGCCAGACAAGTACATAGGATGCTGTTCAGACTGAGACAAAAGTACAAATTAGAGTACGCAGTAATTAACACCAAGGCAGACTAGGAAGCCGAACTTCGGTCAGGCGACAATCGCAACGCGCGGTACAGTAGCGCTAGATGTGTACGACTTTTTTAAAGTACAACGTTAATTAAAGCTGAACGAGACGTGGTCTGGTCACAACATCCGCACTGTACCGATGCACCGAAAATAAGAATAGCTCGCTTGAGGTTCCCGCTATTCTACACTTCCCCGACGATCAAACGAAAGCTTCCAGATTCGCGGGGTTGAGCTGCTGGCGCGCCACATCGTTGTCGGCGGGCGGCAGGTGGCGCTCCAAATGGGCAGACGTCATGGAAGACGGCGACGTCGAGGAAGACGTCGAGAGCGCGGAGGACGTCCTCTCGTCCATCTCCATTGTCACAGCGCATTCGGAAGGAGGAGATAACAGCCGACTATTGGAGACCGTTCCAAGAGGATCAAACGGGGTCGCGTAAGATGGGCGCAGGAGCGGCGGCGGCGGCGGCAACACCGGCAACTCAGACTCAGTCTCAGTCTCGTTGCCGGCCGCACGTCCAATGAGCTTCCTCCGTTTCTGGACTTGGTCCAAGTCAACTTCGGAGTCGGCGAGCGTGGGTGTGCCAGCGCCGCCGACGGGCTTTCTATGGAGTGGGGCGGAGGATGGCAAAGATGAGGGCCCCGCCGAAGAGGTCGAGCCTGACGAGCTGTGCCGGGACTCGGGCACGAAGGCTCCATTGCTGTGGCCGCGTCCCAGCTGCGCCACACTCAGCTGACTCATTCCCACGGCGGCGGGCTGCTTCTGGGCGCCGCTTCGCCGACTTCGCCTCCTCCTCTGTTGCTGTTGCTGTCGGCCGTGGACTTCTTCCGACGAGGAAGAGTTGCCGCTGGTCGCTCTCAGCGCCGCTTTCAGCTGCTTGACAGAGGTTGGACTGTTGCGGTGGGGCTCCGATGATACGGGCGCCCGACCGCCCGTCAGCGCCTGCAGTTGGCTGAGAGGGCTTTGCCGGACCTGGGGAGCCCACATGTGGCCCAGCTGCGCGCTGACGGCCGGTGGTGGCCCAGCGAAGTGCCTGAATGCAACATTGTGTGTTTACGTGAGCACGGTGTCGTACTACTAGCTACCTAGGCTCTTACCGATAGTGAGTAGCCACGTCGACATCGGAGGGCGCGATGCTGCTGGCGTTGTCGAGGTCGTAGCGCCGACCCTGAGGAACGAAGTGGCCGTCGTCGTGGAGCGCGGTGTTCGAGTAGCAGCCGCTGGGGTCAAGGGCCAGTACAGAAGAGACCCGATTTGTGGTCGAGGTCGAGAGACGCATCAACTCGGAGCGTTCCATCCACATGAAACGGCGTTCCCGCGAATCCAGAGTGCCGGCTGCGTCCAGCGCCGAAGGCGGCCTCGTACTGTGGTGGACCGAACGACCAGCCCCGAAGATGTCCCCGCCGCTCGACCACCGCTTTGATCCATATGCTGCAAAGGCCTCCCGTTACGCTTTGCCGCAGCAGAAACTGTCAGTGTCATCGTCGTCGTCATCATCAACGTCGGCTTACACGAAGCGACTTCGGCCACTGTAGCGCCGCTGGTCTTGCGTCGGTGGCAGCAGCGATAGCGGACAACAAAAAATACCACGGCAGCAATCAAGACCACCAGTAAGCCGACGATTAAAAGGGCGGTCAGAAGGTGTCCAAAGAGTGAGTCCGTCACAACCGGTTCGCGCGCAGTCTCGCAGCCATCCGTCACCCTCCCATGACGTCGGACGGTCAAGCGAGAGGACGACCTGCCCTCAATCACAGGCTGAGCCGCACCGTCGATGACAATGCGACTGATGCATCCATCGAGCGCTGAATGAAGTGGAGAATTTCCTCATATTGTGAGGACCGCTTTATTTTGTCTGCACTTCCACCCTCTATAACGGTGTATTGAGTTCGTCCCACTACACTTCACTTCATTTTGCTTCAGATTACTCCACTGTAACATTACTGTTCACTCATGATGCAATTAAGTTCAGTCACTATCATTTTAGTTTAATGCAATTCAGCTTCACGTCGTACTTCAGTTCAGGCACTATCATTTGAGTTTAATGCACTTTTGCACTTTAATGCAGCCTAACGTTGTAGTTTAGTTCAGGCAGTAGCATTTTATTTCATTGCAATTCTATTTTCATCTACTTAATTGGACGTGTGCTTTAAGTTTAGTTTAGATAGTTTTAATAGATAGATTTTTAGATAGTTTTATAGATAGATTTTTAGACAGTTTAGATAGTTAAGCCACACCCACTTAAGTTTAATTCATTTGAATTTCATATTGGTGATTGCAAATTAAATTAAGCATGTCAAAATTAGTGTATGAATTTAATTAAATAATTAGGGTGAGTTCATTTCATTCAATGTAATATGATTTGTAGCTAGATTACTGTTTCAATTTAATTCATCACAGTCATAGAATACTCAATACACAGTACAATACATAATGTAATCTTGCAATATGCAATACAATAAAATACACCCACTTTATTAAATTAAATCACTTTTAACTTTGAGTTGATGATAGTAACAAAGATGACTTTGAATTGATTGATACAAATATAACTTTGAATTGATGATGTCCACCATACGCACCAACTGCAATAAAAATTTTTGTGTGTTGCAAAAGTCATTCGATTTTAGAATTGGCTTCTTTAGTGTGCTTTGGTCAACGCAATCTTGCACAATACAATACAATACAATACAATACAATGCAATGCAATGGCAATGGCAATGGCAATGGCAATGCAATGCAATGCAATGCAATACAATACAATACAATACAATACAATACAATACAACACAATACAATACAATACAATACAATACAATACAATACAATACAATAAAATACAACACAATACAATACAATACAATGCAATACAATACAATACAATACAATACAATACAATACAATACAATACAATGCAATACAATACAATGCAATACAATACAATACAATACAATACAATACAATACAATACAATACAACACAACACAATACAATACAATACAATACAACCCAGATAGTTCAGTCTAGTCACGACTATTTCAATACACTTTTGTGGTGTAGTCTGCAAGAACTACATATTCATTATTTGCAAAGGTTCCACTAACGTTGGTATTATTAACATGACATGGCCGAGGTCAATAAAACAAAATATTCTTGTTGGAAACCATATGCTTTCAAGCGGAAAATTGAACCAACACACCAGGGCTGTGCTCTGGCTCCGAAAGAAATCCCTCCAACCTTCCACCGATGGTCAAGAAACGCAAATCTTCTCGAATGAGCCACTTGTTCCTTCGGCTTTCGTAGCGCAGGCCCGCTCCCTTTCCGTCCACGGAGAAGTTCAACTGAAACGTCCGCCCTGACTTTATGTGGTCTCTCTGAAGTACATACGTACATCGGTTGGAATGCCACCTCTTTCCCATCGAATTTCATCGCCAGCTCAATCGTGTGCCACAAGCCGTCTGACACCACTGCGTGGTCTAGCTCGAGGATCACGTCTTGGTTGGGCGGATCGACCGACGAGAACCACAGAGTGCCGTTGCGGATCTAAACGAAGGGCTCGTCAAAGCCAAACTCGTCTGGATTCGCCTGAGCACATGCTGTAGGTGGACTCAAGAGAAACCAACCTCGACTGCAGAATAGTCGCCTTGCTGGAAGGCCGCCACGAGCAGAACGGCGTCGGCGCTGCCCGTCGCGAATGACATCTCGAGAACGTGTCGATCTTCGCCGAGTGTCGTCTTCGGATGGTCATCCAGCTGGCGGCGCTGCTTCAGAGCCGCAACGGACCGGCGCGTCCTCCTTTTGGCGTTGACGAAAAGGCTGTTCAAGAGGAGGTCATCGGAGTTGAAGACGCTCTCAGGGGCCACTGGGACGAACTGAAGCGACTTGATATACTCGTCAGAGAGATCGTAGCGCAGAAAGCCTCCGGACAGCGTCACTGCGTCAGAAGCTGGAACGAGGATGGCGAGGTAGGTATGTATACGAAACGACGGCGAGGCACAATATTGACAACGCTGCAACGTCTGTAAGAGAATGCAATTAACCCTGTGCGCAAGACATGGCTCGAGTAGAGATTCCATCTGGGCAGCGGCACTCGAAGTGGTCCCATCTGTCCAGGCACTCGGCCTCAGCGCCGCAGGGATTGCGACTGGCGCAGACGTCTCTCTCGACCATCCTTGGACAGCGGCCCAGCTTCGTTTCTTGGCGAAGGAATCTCTCCAGTGGCTGTTCATTGATCTCGAAGGCGCGCAAGCATCCGACGAAGGAGAAGGCGGACAGTTGGCCTGGACGGGCCAGTAAATGACCGAATCGGTCTACCCCTCCGAGAAAAACGGAGTTTCCAGGGACGAGGATTTGCCTGAGAAAGGAAGAAGAGTGGATCCATGCTTCGAGGGCCTCTAAGAAACACAATGGGAGCCAACTCACGGTAGGCCCGTGTGAGCCCTCATCTGGCAGGTGTTGTTCCCCTTCGAGCAGGAGTCGCAGAATGAGCCGTCGTCGCGGCAAGAAGCGACAGTGATGGTCACGGCCTATAAGACAAAACGAGCCTTAGACTACCTATATGCCTTTATACATATACACACACACCTAAGTAAATATACATATACATGCATTTATGTACATATATGTACATACGCTAACCCATAAGGACCACTAACCCTAAATCTGTGGTCGATCTGCACTTGGTACCAGCTTCCATTGTTGACGACCATCTCTGGCATAAGGTTCATCTGTCCTTGGCCAGCCAACCTGGCCGACAGGCGCAAACGACCTCCGACGACATCGAGTCCGATGTAGTCGAGGTTTCCGACGGCCTCGTTATAGCTGTAGAGCAGCAGGGCGTCCTAAAATGCCTTTGGGCAATCGGCTTCGGCAATCGGAGGACGCAGGCGCATGTCATGTGCTTAATGTTTCACGGACGGATTCCAGAGTGGCGAATTCCATGCTCAGGTAGTTGTGCTGCGGGTGGAGCGGCGGAAGCTGAACGTGGTTGGTCCCATCGAAGCTGTAGGCGGTGAACTGGCACGCCGTCCCGCTGTAACCGTCTTCGCATCGGCAACTGAAGCCGTCCTCGATGTTGGCGCAGTGGCCGCCGCTGGAAGGAATCGTCGGTCGAGAAAGCGATTGAGTGGACTGTTCGGTACTAACTGCAATGTATGTACATGTCTGTAGGCTTACTGGAGGCAGGGTGCAGATGCGCAGTAGTCCACGGCGTCCTGACAGTTGGGGCCGCTGAAGCCGATCTTGCAAAAGCACTTGTAAGCGCCGGGGAGGTTTTCGCAGAAGCCGTCGTTCAGGCAAGGCCCACTGGCGCACTCGTCGACGTCCACGTCACAAAAGGTGCCTGAGAACTCTGGCGGGCATTGACACTGGACCAGGCCAGTCAAGCTGCTGACGCTGCATATGCCGCCGTTCAAGCAGGGGTTCTCGGCTGCGCAGCGGTCGACCAGTCGCTCGCACAACCCACCGCTGTAGTTGGTGGGGCAGTGGCATCGAAAAGAACGCAGCACCTTCGGAAAGGTATAGACGATTGTCTGATTGTGAAAGGCGGCATGAGAGAGCCCTTCAGATGCATTGACTTCTCTGTGCATCTCGCAGGAGCCTCCGTTTGAACAGGGGTTGGAGGAGCAGAGATCGTGGACGATGGACACGTTGCTGCTGAATTGGTCGCTTGTCGAGGCGAACGACAAAAGCAGTGCCTCGGTCTCTTCGCCATCAAGTGGAGTTTCGTCGCGGCCTGCGACGGTGACCAGCAATTCATAACCGTCGTCCGCAGTGGCGATTGTGATAACGGCGAGTTTCATAAGCTGGCGTTGCAAGAAGTCGTCCAAAGCAGCCAGGAAGTCTTCTGTGAGACTATCTTGGTTGGTGTCGCGAATGAGAACTTGAGCGGCGCTCTTCAGCAGCTTTTTATCCACCAGTTGTAGCGAAACCGTGACAGCGTACTGGACGGGATCGTGCTTTCCATCACTGCCTTCCAAATCGAGGCGTGCATCCTCAAACGACACTGGGTGGGCTAGCTCCACTTGGCAGTCTTGTCGAACAGTGACTGGTAACGTGTGCCCACTCGCTTTGACAGCACGGCAACTATACTCCCCGCTTTCGTCAGGGTCGGATGGGAAGACCGGCCCTATGACAGAGCCGTTCGTTTGCTGGCCCTTTAGCGCCACTGCTTTCAAGCGGACGGGTTCGTCACTTGGAGGAGAGTCGTTGAGGTCGACTACTGCAATTCTGATTCGGTTTCTACCAACTTTTGGCGGCTGTCCAGAGTCTTGAATCTCGACTTCCACATCGTAGAACCGCCGTTGCTCTCGGTCGAGAACGCTTCTGCTGCGAACGACGCCGCTCTGTGCGTCGATTTCGAACAAGTGCCTGAAGGGGTCGCCTTCCGCTATCCGGAATCGAAAAGGGCCTCCGTTTGACGAGTCATCCAAATCCACAGGTTGAAGAGTCATTATGTTGGTGTAGGGGGGATCGCCTTCATTGATGCGCCCCACAACATTGTTCTTCAAAAGGATTGGTCCGTTGTCGTTGATGTCCATTAGGGTTATGGTAACGGCTGCCACGTCGCCGGCCACGCCCTGTTTGTCTCTGACGGCAGCGAAGAACTTGTAGGACGGTTTGGCCTCTCGATCCAGCCGCTGGCGCACTGTGACTGCACCAGAATTCGAGTCAATTGCGAAGTAGTCACTGTCCTCTTTCCTGCCCTCTGCCTCGTCTGAGAACAGGTAGAATGAGTATGTCTCGCTCATTGCAGATGATCCGCTTCCTACAAGGTTTCCCACCAGCGACCCAATGGGCAACTCTTCCTCCACCCTGAAGTCATACGCTTTCTGCAGCACTGGTCGCAGTGCGCTCGTCGATCCACTATCTAAGGAGACGGTCACGGTGGTCTGATCTGTCATCTTCGGCGGCACAGGGAAGCCAAGATTGACGGCCAGCACATTGAAGTCGATCGAGACGGATTTGTCGAAAGCTGGCGCTTCCACATGAATTTCTCCAGAGGTCTTCGTGACGGTGACGAAGGCGGACGGCCGAGACAGGAAATAGTGGACGACGCCGGCCGCGCCACCGTCGCGATCACTGGCCCTCACGCGGCCGGCAAGTACGGCGCCGCCTTGGTCCAAACTCGTCATTGCCAGATAGAATTGATAGTGGGTCTCTTCGAACACAGGCGCAAACTCATTGTCGTCGGTGACGTCGACGATCACTTCAGCAAGAGCATTCAACTTGGATTGGCCTGGATTTTCCGCTCTGATCTTCAAGACGTGTCGTTGCGATACTTCAGCGTCCAGCTGACTTTTCGCCACAAACAGTTCACCAGAAGATTCGTTCAGTGAGAACAACCCGCCCACATTTCCCTCGGCGACAGTGAACCGGATTTCGTCATTCGGCTCACAGTCGACGTCTGTCGCCTCCAGTCGGGTGATCATTGTTCCTGCTGGCGAATTCTCTCTCACCAAGACTCGAAGCTTGGACTTCGCAAAGGTTGGCGCATTGTCGTTCGCGTCGTTGACTTTGACGAGCAGGCGAGCGGCGCCGCTCCTCTTGTGGAAGCCGGAATCGGTGGCAATAACGGTCGTTTCGTATATTTCCTTCTTTTCGTGATCCAGTGGGCCAGTAACCGAAAGCGTGCCCGTCTTCGGATCGATCTTGAAGGGGACGGCCTCATCCGTATCGGCGTCGAGGCTGTACTCAAGAAGTCCGTTGAGGCCCTCGTCTGCGTCCAGGGCGACGAGCTTCTCGATTGCGCGACCGATTGCTGCGTCCTCGTCAACTGCCACTTCGATGGTGTCGCTTCCGAAGTCGGGAGAGGCCTTGTTCTCGCCGACGACGACTACGGTCAGAATGCAGTCGTGTAGGAGGCCTTCTGTTTCGACCTTCAAGTGAACCTCGTACTGACTTCCTTCACTCCCAGCGTCCCCGGTCAGAAGGAGGCGATGTCTCTTCGTGTCGACTTCGAAGATGGACGCGTTGGCGTTCTTCAGTTGGAGTTTGTTGGAAGTTTCCGGACCGGAGCTTTTCAACTCGAACACTGTAGTGTTAATACCTGCGCCAGCTGGAAGCGCTAGTCGCTTGGAGCAATCAATGGAGCTTTTCGCCGTCGGCCCATTTCGTTTCACGACTTCAATGACAACGAGACACTCACTCGTCAAAATCGGCCTTCCGGCATCTGATGCGACGACGGTGACGACGTAGGAATTGGCTTTGGCCGACATCCGATTCGGTCGATAGTGCAGCACCTTCTTCATGACAATGTTGCCGGTTCTGCTGTTGATGGTGAACGTCTCAGACTTGTGCTTCAAGCGGTAACTGACGTCCGAGTTGGGGCCGTCTTCATCGGAATCGTTGGCGAAGACACGGCCCACCGTCATCATGATCGGCTGCATCTCAGCGACGTAAAAGCGGTAGATTTCTTGCTCGAATTTTGGGGGGTTGTCGTTGACGTCTAGCACATTGATGGACACGGCCGTCTCCACGCGCCACGACGAGTCCACGGCCGCTACGCGGAGGCGGTGCGTCTTCGCCTCTTCTCTGTCCAGAGTAGCCGCCACCGTCAGATTGCCTGATCGGCGGTCGATGGCGAACTTGTTGTCCCGATTGCGCGTCAGGTAGTAGGAGACGTTGGCGTTAGCCGTCGCGTCGGCGTCGGAGCTGGTGACGCGCAGCACAAAGTCGCCGACGGCGGCCGACTCGGACACGGCGGCGCGGAAGAGCCGGCTGAACCTGGGCGAGTTGTCGTTCTGATCGGCGACGGAGATGCGCACCATTGCACTGGACGACAGAGACGGGTTGCCGCCGTCTCTGGCTCGCACTCCAAACTCGTAGCTGGCCCTCTTCTCCCTGTCGAGTGGCCGCTTCGTCAATATGCGACCGGTGGCTTCCTCTACCACGAAAGCGTCCTTGACCTCTTGCCCAGTTCCGTCTTCAAAGTCGTAGAAGATCGCGGCGTTTTGGCCATCGTCTGCGTCCGACGCAACCACTTGGACCACCTGGATCCCGGCAAGACCATTCTCCGTGAGAGTCCCATGGTAAACTGGAGACGAAAAGGAGGGAGCGTTGTCATTCGCGTCAGTGACAGTGACGTCGACGCGCAAGAAGCTGCTCAGTGGTGGCGTGTCGCTGTCCGACGCCTGGATCCACAGTTTGAATTTTGCCTCCATTTCGCGATCAAGCAGTCCGGTGGTCCACAGCCTCCCAGTGTCGCTTTCTATTCGAAAGCAAGCTCGATTGTCTCCAGACAGGAGGCTGTAACTGACGCGATTGAATGGTGGCAGTTTCGTGGACGTGGCATGGACGTCGGCGACGACGACGTCTCTGTCTGCCTCCGAGACATTGTAGTGTTTCACATGACCGGCTTCCTTGAATACGGGAAAGTCCGAAGCTGCTCTGACGAAGAAGTTGATGACGACTGGAGAGGGGGCGCTTCTCTTGGGGGAGCCTCTGTCGGCCATGCTGACTGAGACGGAGTAGGAGTCCTTTTCCGACAGGACGGCGCCCTCCGCCACTGCG
The DNA here is from genome assembly GCA_030248115.1 of Linhomoeus sp. GSCO2_2. NCBI lineage: Eukaryota > Metazoa > Nematoda > Chromadorea > Monhysterida > Linhomoeidae > Linhomoeus > Linhomoeus sp. GSCO2_2. The sequence continues at coordinate 29,761 of JASAMZ010012327.1, forward strand.
ATGACGCCGCTGGTGGGATCGACTGCGAACAGATCCAGGTCCGGGCCGCCAAGCGCAAACTCCACGCGCCCGTTCTCGCCGTCGTCGGGGTCGCTGGCCTTGACGGCGAACACGAAGTCCCCTAGAACACGAAGAGAGTTAACGATCGAGCCCATTGACGTTCAGTAACAGACCTGTTCTGAGCGAGTCGCGAATGTAGAGGTCGAGCCTGCCTGGCAAGTGGGCAGTGGGATCGTTGTCGTTTTCGTCGATGACATGGATCGTCACATTGGTGCTGGCCAACAGTTGCCGGTAGTGGCCAGTGGTTGTCGATTCGGCGACGGCTACCACCGTCAGATGCCATGCAGGTCGGCTCTCTCTGTCCAATGGACTGACGGCATAGATCGTCCCATTGCCGTCGTCCACGTCGAATGGCACCTCGTCCTTGTCAATCAGCATGTAACTGGAAATATGTTGCAGTGTGCTACCGTAGTTGGTGACATTCGTATCCAAAGCATTGTCGAGGTTCATTGTGCAGAGTACAGAGATTAGCTCTTTGATGTGCGTCTTTGTAACTGAATGTACGTAGGTGGGAATGTTGCAGTGTTCGAGCCTCTTCAATGGAACACACTTGCAAATACTCACAGCCTCTCAAGTTCACATCTAATCCTAGTAGCATGACATTTAAGAATTTTGTACACTCTGTATTAATATTCTCACTTCATAATAATAATCAAGTTAGATTAACTAAAAGTTCACTAAGCGTATATATGTACAGTATGTTTGTACAATATCATACAGTACGTGTCTATGAAAGTCTGCAAATTTATAGCCACATACGCACAGTATTGATTTTAGATCATGGATCGTGTACGGTGGTACAATGTACCTATCTATGTACGTTAAATGTCTGCGGACAATTGAAGTAGCTGACACACGGCGAGAGAAATTGTCCTGTGGAGCATAGGAGCCAATTGTCTGATACGGTCGCTACTTTATCCCATTAGGTTCCCATAAAAAAGAAAAGGCTCTACAAAAAAGTTTTTTTTACTCTGGCCAGCGTAAAAAATTTTGGCCAAAATCTGGAGTTGACCTCGCTGATTAAAAAATTGGATTTGGCCTGAATTTTTTTTTTACCGAAGTGGGAAAAGTTTTTTACTGAGATGGAAGATGTTTTTACTGAGGCGGGAAAAGTTTTTTACCGAGATGGAAAATGTTTTTTACCGAGAGGAAAAATGTTTTTTACTATGCCAGATTTTTCAGTGAGCGACTTTTTTACTGTAGCAGGTGATGTTTTTTACTCTGGGGGCCCTAGTTGTTTACTCTGACACTCTTCAACATGGGGGGGGGGTTTACTCTGGGGGCCCTAATTTTTTACTCTGGCACTCTTCTACATGGGGGGCTGGAATTTTTTACTCTGGGGGGTCAAATTTTTTACTATGGCACTTTTCAACATTGGGGGTCCAAATTTTTTACTCTGGGGGGTCAAATTTTTTACTCTGGTACTTTTCAACACTGGGGGTCCAAATTTTTTACTTTGGGGGGTCAAATTTTTTACTCTGGCACTTTTCAACATTGGGGGTCCAAATTTTTTACTCTGGGGGGGTCAAATTTTTGGTATCCCAACAATGCAGCGACGGACAATGCAGCGAGCGACATTGTAGCGACGACATTGCAGCGACGCGACATTATAGCGACGCGACAATGTAGCGATGCGACAAAGTAGCGACAGCTTTATTTTCGCAAATATCAGCACTTCTGACCTCCTTGCGCTCGTTACAACTTTGTGCTTGAATCGACCTCGCAGGCAATTAGGTCCCTCGCCTTAGTAATTCATTAATTTTGAAAACTTTACAATCTGCAGAAAGTTAAGAGTCGACGGTTGTTGGAATGAATTTAGAAGTTGGAAATTAGATTCTAATCTTTGTCAAATGAGAATTGCAACTCACAAGCGACTAATATTTTGAGAGCAGTTTGTGCTGTGAATATTTACAACTACAGAGCGCTATGCGATTCTTTGAGTATTTTGAGATATGTCGGATTTAATTCTAATTTTGCTAAGCGCAAAATAGTTTTCTGACAAACTTTTCACCCTATCGTCTAAGCTAGCTAGCTTTACCAGCTTCTGATAAACCAAGCAGTGGTGGGCCCTTGGAAGCACTGACCTTTGCGAAAACAAGCTCCTGTATTAAAAAGTTGAGTTTGTATTCTGACTGACATTGTAAGAGTTGCGCTCTTTCTGCAGAGAGTGCGAGAGTTCATCGCCCGCATACTCCGCTTCATGAGCCCCCGCTTCGCAAGAGGATATTGCATAGCAATATTGATTTCGCCCGCGATTTGGCTAATAAAGCAAGAACATCCCTCTTTAAAGCAACGCTTCTAAAAAAGTGAAAAAAAATTGTAAAAGTTTTGGCAAACAATTGACAGAGCACAGAAGAGCGCACTACGTGCAATCAAACCGTGTCGCACTTCTGCATGTTGCAAAGAGCGATCTTAGTGTCAAAATCTTGAGAATGGCGTTTTATGGGGTGCGTGTCTGCGTAATTGAACAAATTTTTGTAGCCACATGAAAAACATGTCGAGAGGTTTCACCTGGCGTGTCGATTGCCACTCTACGACGTAAGACGAGTGAGTTAGAGACGTTTTGTGCTTTTGCACCTTCGAGTTACTGTAACTCGCGAAATTCAAACTTTTGAATTTTGACCAATGGGAGAACAAATGATCAGTGAGTCGGGAGCTATCCAAAAAGCTCGAGAGCGTCTCTCTACGACGCAAGTTGAGCGAGTTAGAGCGATCTTAGCGTCAAAATCCCGAGAATGGCGTTTTCAGCGGTGCGTGTTCGCGTAATTGAATAAAGTTTTGCAGCCGCATGAAAGAGCACGTCGAGAGCTTTCACCTGACGTGTCGATTGCCGCTCCACGACGTAAGACGAGCCAGGTAGAGCCGTTTTGCGTTTTGACGTTCGGGTTACTGTAGCGAGCGCAATTCAAACTTTTGAATTTTGAAACCTCTTAGCGGAATGATCAACGAGTCGAGACCTATCCGTAGAGCCCAAGATCTCCGCTCTACGACTTTCCAACGCCGAGATCTGAGAGCGTGACCCACGCACGCACGCACGGACGCACGCACGCCGAGCTCTCGAAGGGTGTCGCCCGTCTGAGGGCGGGCGAAACAAGCTGTCGCTACTTTGTCGCATCGCTACATTGTCGCACCGCGATAATGTCGCGTCGCTACAATGTCGTCGCTACAATGTCGCTCGCTACATTGTCCGTCGCTACATTGTCGCGGAACCCAAATTTTTTACTCTGGCACGTTTTGACTTAGGGGGTCCAAATTTTTCCTCTGGGGTGTCAAATTTTTATACTCCACAAAAATTTGGAGTATATAGCGTTTGTGCGCAAAATGCAGAAACTTTGAGTCAACGGCGTTCGCGCGTGAAGCGGCCGATTTGCAAACGGTTTTTTGCGTTGGGTAGGCCTAGTAGGTGGGCAACCTGCACGACAAACGGGGTCACGCTCCGGGACCCCGTTGGCGGGAAATTCAAAAATTTAAATTTTCAAAGTACTGAAAATTTTGTTGGGCAAGGTAGAACTCGAAAAAGTTGCATATAATGGTATACACTATCTTTTGATATGTTGTAGTACTCGTTAGTGCCGAGTTGGCAAAAAAAGAATTGGATCGCTGCGGGACCAATTTTGGCGCCAAATTTGAAAAATTCGCGAATTTCGGCCCCGGGTCAACTTTGACTGGCTGCTGTGCGAGCTACATAGCAGCTAGAGCGGCGAGACCACTCTTGGTGCTCCTTCCCAGATGTCCTCTATCGAATGAGCCATGAACGGAGAAAATCGGGCGAAACACAAAAAACTTTCTTACACTGCGACTTTTTCGACTCCGGGGTTGAAAATTCCGATTTTCGCGTTTCGGCGCCTAGAGCGCTCGAATGCGTCGCCGAATCGTTCCAAAAGTGGTTTCAAACGATTCTGCGCTTAAATCTGGCCCAGAAAAGTATTTTGGAAAAATTGTCGAAGCTACAGTATCCCTCCTGCGTCCATTTGAATTTTGGGCGTCGGGTCGACTTTGCCAATATTATGCTCGATTTCGGGGTTTTCGGGGGCGCTGATTACGAATTTGGTATCCGTTCAGTGTATAGATGATGTTTGAACGTACCTACGACGAATTTGTATGCTACCATACCCCAAGTGCAGAATTTCAGTTCCTGGAGTCCATAGGAAACTAGGGGTGTTGTATGTCGAATCTGGGGTATTTTGGGATGTAGATCACGAATTCAGCATTGCTTTTGCGATTGGGAGTGTCAGGAGGCCACAACAGCAGAGGAGTCACCGTGAGTAGGAGTCCAAATTTGTGGAGTATACTGCGTCCCCCGGACGACTTGCCTGGTTTACTCTGGCACTTTTGAACATTGGGGGTCCAAATTTTTTACTCTGGGGGGCCAAATTTTTTACTCTGGCACTTTTCAACATTGGGGGTCCAAATTTTTTCTCTGGGGGGTCAAATTTTTACTCTGGCACTTTTCAACATTGGGGGTCGAAATTTTTACTCTGGGGTGTCAAATTTTTACTCTGGCACTTGTCTGCCCAGAACGCAAAATGGTGACCTGGGTTTGAGTCTAGAGGGCATGGCCAAGTTGAAGGCAACTTTGGGAAACTACTACTTTGGGCCTGCTAATGGTGGTGTGGTGGATTTGGAGGCTTACTGGCAGGACTCGAGCTCTTTGTGAAGCAGATGGGAAAATGTTTACTTACTGGGTTTTTTCGCCCGGCCTCAGCCGGGCAAACCCCTATGAGAGCTTATCGTGCATGCGTCCGTTCGTTCATTCGTCCGTTCGTCATGCTCTCAGATCTCGGCATTGGTAAGTCGTAGGAAGGAGATCTTGGGTTTTATGGATAGGTCTCGACTCACTGAGAATTGCGCTAAGAGGTTTCGAAATTCAAAAGTTTGAATTGCGCGTGCTACAGTAACCTGAAGGCCAAAACGGAAAACTGCTCTAACTCGCTCGTCATACGTCGTAGAGCGGTGTGCTATAGGTCAAGTAAAAGGTCTCGACGTGCACTTTCGTTTGGCATTAAAACTTTTGTTAATTACGCAAACACGCAACACGAAAAGTGACATTCTCGCGTTTTTAAGGCAGAAATCGCTCTAACTCACTCAGAGTGCGTCGTAGGGAGACGATCTTGGGTTGGTTGGATAGCTCCCGACTCACTGATCATTTGTTCTTCTATTGGTCGAAACTCAAAAGTTTGAATTTCGGGAGCTACAGTAACCCAACAGTTTAAAACGCGAAACTTATCTAACTCGCTCGTCTTCCATCATAGAGAGACAATCTTGAGTTCGTTGAATAGATTTCGGCACACTGATAATTCTGTTAAGAGAACTAGAAATTCAAAAGTTTGAATTGCGCGCGCTACAGTAACCCGAGGGTCCAAAATGCAAAACGGCTCTAACACGCTCATCTTACGTCGTAGAGTGGCGTGCGATAGGTCAACTAAAAGGTCTCGACGTGGTCTTTCGTTTGGCATTAAAAGTTTTCTTAATTACGCAAACACACAACACGAAAAGTGACATTCTCGCATTTGCAGCATAGAAATTGCTATAACTCGCTCAGCGTGTGTCGTAGAGAGACGATCTTGAGTTGCTGTATTTCAAACAGCAAATGGGCCCTAACTTGCTCGTCTTACGTTGTAGAGCGGCATTCGTTCGACCATTTGAAAGCTTATGTGGAGGCAGTTGTTGAACGGTCATTCTTAAAGAATAACTTAACTTTTGTTTTTTTAAACCCTTGTCTTACGAACAACTTTGTCTGCTAAAAAATTAATCCCGGGCGATCCCAATGTTGCCTTGCAACAACCGCTCAGAAATGCGTGTGTCTTGCTCAAAAAATTAATCCCGGGCGATCCCAATGTTGCCCTGCAAGAACCTCTCAGAAAGGAGTGTGTCAGAAGTAGCGCATGAATAGTGGACTCCGGGCAGGTGTGCGTCATATCGGAAAGGCTCCAACAGTCTAAGTATTGATTCTGACTTTCTCAGGCAAATCCTTTGTCCTGCAACTCCGTCTTTCTCGGAGGGGTAGACCGATTCGGTCATTTACTGGGCCGTCCAGGCCAACTGTCCGCCTTCTCCTTCGTCGGATGCTTGCGCGCCTTCGAGATCAATGAACAGCCACTGGAGAGATTCCTTCGCCAAGAAACGAAGCTGGGCCGCTGTCCAAGGACTGGTTGATAGAGACGTCTGCGCCAGTCGCAATCCCTGCGGCGCTGAGGCCGAGTGCCTGGACAGATGGGACCACTTCGAGTGCCGCTGCCCAGATGGAAATCTCCACTCGAGCCATGTCTTGCGCACAGGGTTAATTTGTATTCTCTCTTACAGACGTTGCAGCGATTAATATTGTGCCTCGCCGTCGTTTCGTATACATACCTACCTAGCTATCCTCGTTCCAGCTTCTGATGCAGTGACGCTGTCCGGAGTCGCTCTCTGCGCTACGATCTCTCTGACGAGTACATCAAGTCGCTTCAGTTCGTCCCAGTGGCCCCTGAGAGCGTCTTCAACTCCGATGACCTCCTCTTGAACAGTCTTTTCGCCAACGGCCGAAAAGGAGAATGGTGCGCTCGTCTCCGTTGCGGCTCTGAAACAGCGCCGCCAGCTGGATGACCATCCGAAGACGACATTCGGCGAAGATCGACACGTTCTCGAGTTGTCATTCGCGACGGGCAGCGCCGACGCCGTTCTGCTCCTGGCGGCCTTCCAGCAAGGCGACGATTCTGCAGTCGAGGTTGGTTTCTCTCTAGTCCACCTACAGCATGTGCTCAGGCGAATCCAGACGAGTTTGGCTTTGACGAGCCTTTCGTTTAGATCCGCAACGGCACTCTGTGGTTCTCGTCGGCTCATCCGCCCAACCAAGACGTGATCCTCGAGCTAGACCACGCAGTGGTGTCAGACGGCTTGTGGGATGCATGATTGAGCTGGCGATGAAATTCGATGGGAAAGAGGTGGCATTCTAACCGATGTACGTATGTACTTCAGAGAGACCACATAAAGTTGAGGCGGACGTTTCAGTTGAACTTCTCCGTGGATGGAAAAGGAGCGGGTTGCGCTACGAAAGCCGAAGGAACAAGTGGCGGCTCATCTGAGAAGATTTGCGTTTCTTGACCATCGGTGGAACGTTGGAGGGATTTCTTTCTGGAGCCAGAGCACAGCCCAGCAATACGTAAATGAACGGTAGGCCCACACAAGACAACGTATTGCTTTTGGGAATTTTGACAAAAACCTTGAAAATATCTCTAATTTCGTGAATTCTAAAATCCGAAAATATGTCACAAATTCATCGCGTCTTATGCCCTTTCCATTTCAGCAAAAACTTTGCCGATACGACTTGTAAATAAAAGTGTCATTTTTGACATTTTGATATTTTAATTATAAATATCTCGAAATAGCGAAATTAGCAACAGAAACGGACAACGGCACGTTACTCAGCGCATTCGACTCCATCGGGCGGCACTAACCGTCAGGTCTAGCTTTTCCGTACTGACAGACACACACACACACACACACACACACACACACACACACACACACACACACACACACGCACGCACGCACGCACGCACGCACGCACGCACGCACGCACGCACGCACGCACGCACGCACGCACGCACGCACGCACGCACGCACGCACGCACTCACTCACGCACGCACGCACGCACGCACGCACGCACGCACGCACGCACGCACGCACGCACGCACGCACGCACGCACGCACGCACGCACGCACGCACGCACGCACGCACGCACGCACGCACGCACGCACGCACGCACGCACGCACGCACGCACACACCCACACACACACACACACACACACACACACACACACACACACACACACACACACACACACACACACACACACACACACACACACACACACACACACACACACACACACACACACACACACACACACACACACAGAGGAACGAACAGACAATAGCGTCCTCGCCGCGCTGGGGCGCGGCGAAAAAACTGGGTACCCGATGATGGTTGATTGGCATTGTATAGTGTTTTGTGCATTTGAGGAGTATATTCCATAGAGTGTCAGAATAGTAAGTTGAGCATTTCTTCGGGGAGTATCGCCGCAGTTACCTCGAGTTTCCAAAGAAAGTTTGTGCCATTGTTGGGCAATCGATGCCTGTAAGGCGCATTGGTGGGTACTGATCCATAAATGGATCAGGAATGTTCGCCGCAGGTTTACTTTGGAATGAAGAGGGTCTAAATGGGACGACGCCCTTTTCTTTTGGGTCACAAACGCGGACAGTAACGGTACCGTTGCTATAGATTGCAGAACCGCACAGTGAACAGAATTGCCGCGTTTCGTCTTCGATTGAATAGGTAGCAAAAACGTACGTTGCCGGACACATCCATGGAAAAACATTGCTAAGTTGCGTCGGCGTTCGCCTTCGATCCATCGGCCTTTGCGTCCCAGCCCTCTGCTGTCGCCAACCAACAGAGCCACTTCTCCTTCGCGTCAAGCTACAACCAGTATTACGGCGACTACTCTACCCAGTGCCTGACCACACTGTCACCGGCGCAGCCTCAGGTGCTTCGTGACCACAAGCAGCAGCAGCAGTCTGGAAGCTACTCCTCCAACCAGCCGTCTGGCCCAGCGATTACTACCGCCGCGCCGGCGCCCCTGATGCAGATTACCCACAAGGAGCGACCCCTTCAAGGACAAAACTGTCAGCAGTGGCCATTCGAAAACCACCACCAGCAGCGGCAACAGGGACTCTTCCACAACTCCCACCAGCCACAGCAGCAGTCTGGATGCTACTGCTTCGGCCGACCCTCCTGTCCGGCTTAGACACCGACGCAGCCACCACCAACGTCCCAAGCGCAACCGTTGCTCCCCCACGCCAAACAACAGCATGTCTGCCCCAGCTCAAGCCACTGCCGCCCACAAGCTGCTGCTGCACAAGGCCCGTGGATTGTGGGGAGTGGCCCACCAAAAGACCAAGAACTGCTTCGTATCATACTATCTGTTTTATTTTGTTGTATGGTATGTTACGTTATTGGTCCTACTGTCTATTCTACTGTGCTGTCCCACCTCTGCCTTTGATGCCCTTCTCCTCCTTCTGCTCAGTCTCCTGCTGGTACACTCCTGCAATTAGGATTGGGAAATTGCAATTAAATTAAATTAAACTACACCATCTTGTTGTATTGTGTTGTATATAACGCTTGTCAGCAGAGCAGATCACACTATTTGTTTTATTTTGTTGTATTATATCATGTTGTTCCATATTCTTGTATTATGTTATGTTATTGGTCCTACTGTCTATTCTACTCTACCGTGCTGTCCCACCTCTGCCTTTGATGCCCTTCTCCTTCTGCTCCTTCTGCTCAGTCTCCTGCTGGTACACTCCTGCAATCAAGATTCAAATAGGATTCAAATTTATTCAGCCACTACAGCCCTAATTGACAATTTTCGACCGCGCATCGCCTCAGACACAAATTTAGTCATCCACTTTGGCGCTAAAATCGCAAATTTCACCGCAAATCGCCTCAGGCAGTCAAATCCAGGGCCTCAGGGTAGGCAAAGATTGTCAATCCTCACAAGGCTCACTCGGGCGACGAATGTCGCCCACGAAGGCCGGCAATCCGGCTTTATAGCCACAAAATCCATAACCAGAACCATAATCCAGTCGATGGGGCTAGTGGATGATTCTGTTTCGAAACGTAAATCAGAAATCACTGAGATAGAGAACAGGGGGGGAGGGGGAGGTTGCCGCAGCGAACGACGTAGACGAGATGCTGACTCAAAATTGGCAGTCATTGGGGTCCCGTCGAGCGCTGAGCGCGCTCCGAAAGACGGGGGGAGGGGGGGGGGGCGGAAGACTGGCTGACTTCGGGGAAGGGGGGGGGGGGGGGGGCGACAAAGGGATTTGCAGGTAGCACGCTACTATGCGCCGTTCCACATTGCGCATGGCCCAATCCAAGGCTGCCGCAGCGAACGAAGTAGACGAGATGCTGACTCAAGGTTGGCAGTCATTGTGGCCCCGTCGAGCGCTGAGCGCGCTCCCAATGAGAGGGGGGGGCGGGGGGGGGCGGGGGGGGGGGGCGGGCGGAAGACTGGCTGACTTCCGGGAAAGGGGGGGGGGGGGGGGGGGGGGTCGGCAAAGGCATTTGTAGGTCGCACGCTACTATGCGCCGTTCCACATAGCGCATGGCCCAATGCAAAGCTGCCGCAGCGAACGAAGTAGACGAGATGCTGACGCCGACAAATACTGACCGCAAATCCCCTCAGAGCAGTCAACTGAATGATCAGACGCAAATTACTCGGCAATTTACCGCTAAAATCGCTAATTTCTACCTTAAAACCCAGGTAGGGGCTGGGGGAGTTCCATGGCCAGCATGAGGGGAGGCCTGAAGTGTGTCAGGTGCTACCAACAATTTGGTAAAATTGATGCAAAATGCCGAAAATTACCCCACGTACAGTGCCTCTCCTATTACACGCTTGTTAGCAGAATAAATCGAATGGTACTTGATTTGAAATAATGCCACCCATACTATAGGGTAGTCACATGCTGTGTTTTTTCAATGGGAGATTTAGCCAGCAAGCGGTCGACAAGCAGAAGAGTAATATAATAGGACTATTGTTGTTGTAGCGCGCGCTATTATTCGAAAAGGTTGTGTTTCATTGTCGTTAATGAAAGTAGTCGCAGTTTGGAGCCGGTGAACTGCTTCAATAACACTACCATTAAATGATTTCTTGCGCCATTGACCGGAGGACAAATATCAGCTCGCCATGTGATTGCCGTCCGTGCCATGACTGCAGTGAATTGGGTGTTAGTATTGGGTGTTGTAGCAACCGTGCTTGTTTCGGCTTGTTTCAATCAATAGTCGATGTGGCAAGCTTTCATTTGCCATAAATCATCCGTCTAGCGTTACAGAACACGAAGTTTTAGCGCATGAGCGCAAGTTCTGCATTGCAACAACAGTTCTCCCGCAGATGGCACTTCGATGAAGCCCTGTCACAAACTATGAACGCTGCGAACTGACGCACACTGACGCTGCGAACTGACACAATATCATGGTTGGCGTTGCAGTGACTTTGGCGCATTCGACTCGCCGCACGCCAGTAATCAGGTAGCGGCAGCGCTATCAGTCGTATGTTTGCTTGTTCCTCTCCGAGATGGGATCAAGATGCCGCGGTGACCGTGCGAAGCAATTCTGCCTGTTCCATAGGTATGTATGGTGCGAAAAGATATCTCTAATGAGGCCTGCTAATCAAACAAAGCGACCTTGGCCAGGCCAAACCCACACAGTGCTTTGCGTTCACTCCTTCCTTCCTCTCTGTTTGATTCTCTGCCGCTGCCAATTCTATCGCCTTTCGTTCGCTTAATTTCCCTGCGAAACTGATCAAGAAGGAGATAAACGGTGGTTATCGACTACTCCGACCCCACAATGTGAGCCGCAACCATTTTTGCGCCTGTAACTTTCGCTACACTGAACCGATTTTCACCATATTTGGAACTTAATCTATTTATGATAAGACCTTTAGTGTACCGAATTTCATCCAATTCCGTTTTGTTGGCACTCCGCCGCTTGAAAAGCGAAGGAGTGCTATAGGAGCGGTAAAGCCTACAGTTAACATAACACGTCCTAGCGCTCGCTACGAACCACCTAGGGAGCCAAATTTTTTTTAAAAGATAGCTTATGACGACGCGCAGCGTGCTCGGGGGGTGAAAAAATTTCGGCGGTGGAAGAATTTTGCGAAAATTCAAATTTTCGAATTTTTACTAAGCAAAAAAAAAAATCACCCCACAACTTTCGCAATAGTGGACCGAATTTGGTGATTTTTGGATATGTTGTAGGCCTTTGGGTCCTCTAGGCGGCATCGCCGGAACGGGCTCCCTAGGTGGTCCGACGCGGGAGTACGGTAGAAAATTCAAAATTTTGAATTTTTTTCCGACCTTTAAAAAATCGTAACTCGAGTTTGCGACGGTGGATCCTCGCCAATTTAATTTCTGACCTGGACACTTATATTACCTTTCATTCGACACCAAAACCGCCGAGATCGGTCTTGTCGTTCGGGAGATCCGCGGTCACAAAAGTCCCGGGTCCCGAGCGGAAAATTGGGATTTTCGACTTTGGGTGGATTTTTGGGCTGGAAAGCGTGCCTTTAGCGGCAAATTGACCGTTGCATCGTGTTCCGCGTTAAAAGTTGGTCTAGACGAAGTGTTTTGACAATCTTGAGGTACCGTATCCCGGCCGCGCCGAATTTTTGAATCCCGGGGTCAAATTTTCGAAATTGAGTTTTCACTTGTTTCGGGGGTTTCCGACGACGCTGAACACGAATCCGGTGTTTGTTTTGCGATTTGGGACCCCTTTACCGTGATTTCGGCACCAAAAATTGGGTACTGGGGTCGAATTTTCAAAATTGTGTTGACAGTTGTGTCTGGGCTTTCTGATGCCGCAGAACGCGAATCCGTCGTTTGTTTGGCGATTTGCGGTGTATTTAGCCTGATTTTGGCCGAATATACTCACGCTCTGTAAAATTTCGCGAATCCGAAAATACCGTCCGCCATTGATTTTGCTGCGCCTGCAGTACGCCGTCCATATAAGAGGCGCTGAGAAAGGCGTCTACGCACGCGCAATCGAACCGAGTTAAGCGTCGTACTGTAGCACTACGGAAACCGACGCCGTCCACCCCAGCCAAGGAGCCCCCGCTGTGTAGCGTAGATAAGGCGCGCCTGTACATTTTGGCACCGCTGGCATTCTACATTGTGAGTGGCTATAGACAGTCAGCGGTCAGTACAGCCTGCTCCGACGCGTCACTTGCGCCACATCGACCTCTAAGTGCATGGCATCGGCTTAGGCCCACCCCGGGCTATAGACCCTAGTTCTACGCTGAAAAAATTGGGAACAAACAAATTTAACGGGAATGCAACACTTGTTGGTTTCTGTGCCCCCGTCTGCTAAAACAATCACGCGGAGTGCCTATCTGACACTCAAGGAGTGTCACGTATCACTTGTATCGTCTGAGAAATAAATATCGTGATGATGAGATAAGTTGCGCGCGGCCTGGATGGAACATATTATGGTTTGGCGCTGCCGCGCCAACCATTTCTTTATTGGAGTATCGTACACCTTTGTACGTTCGTCTTCTGAACTCTGCTGATTTGAGAATAGCGCGCACTGTTAAAGATAGACGATTAATAGCTACCTTACAATTACATGTCCCAAGCTTGAATTTCCAAAAGTTTCAGTTGGAAATTACATTCAGCGCGTCGACGGTCGAGTTGTGAAAGGGGTCCCCATCCCCAGGGTGGATGTCGGATCGCTGGCCGATGCCACCAAGAACCTGAACCTGGCCTACTTTCCCATGACGCACCGCGTCGCCTGCTTCACCGACCCCGGCAGGCTCGTGGCCGAGTACAACCAGGCCATGGGCAGCCGTGTCGCCCTCATGGCTGCCCCAGCTCAAGCCACTGCCGCCCACAAGCTGCTGCTGCACAAGGCCCGCGGATTGTGGGGAGTGGCCCACCAAAAGACCAAGAACAGCTTCGACTTCACGGGGGCCATGACCGTGGAGCAGCTCGGTCGGCTCAGCCCTTCGGCCATGCTGCTAGATGACTTGGAGATGGGTGCCGTGTTGTCCGGCCTGCGCAGCGGCTACTTCGACAGGCCTGAGGTTATCTGCGAGAAGAGTACCATTCTGCTGCGTCTCTTTGCCGACACATCAAGGCAGTCGAGTGGGACCTGGCGTGAGTACTGGCCTCTGTTCTTCGACTACTGTACACGCACGCATGTTTGTTGTCGCAGTTCGGGGTGGTAGGAGGAAAGTAGGGAGTGTTTGGAAAATTGTCAGCGGTCATCAATGCCGCACCTGGCGACTGTGGCTGCTGATAGCGTAGAAGCATGAATGGTCGTTTGCATTGTAATGCTGCTTTCCTCCTACCATTCCAACTGTTTCGCGTGTTCGAATTTCTTCGGCATACTGTTCCGTTCTAGAGACTCTAAACGACTCGCCATACTGTACCCACGCTTCTGTTCTCTCGTCTGCTTCACAAGTTTCCTATGACACGGCGAACACTTCTGTTGAATGCTGTACTCCACTTTTGAATGCTGGAATACCACCTGCCGCGCAGGCGGCGCAATGCTCCTCCCATCTGAAATAGGGGACACACATTACACAACGTGCTTGGTCCCTAAGATCAAAGACGTCCTCCCCTGCGTCGTGAATAATCCCAGGGGTGCTTCCGCTCGGCCTGAAAAAGTCATTAATAATGTTTGTGTACGCGCCGCTCCACGCGTGGCTCCCCGCCACCGATTCGGCCTTCTGCTTGAGCCAAAAGTGATTGGTGGAAATTGTTCTACTAGAGAAATTGTTCTACCAGGCGAGAAGAGAAGTTGTTCTACTTTTTAGGAAATTGTTCTACCTCGGTGTGAAATTGTTCTACCCCATTGGGAAATTGTTCCACGCCTACTGCCAGAGGACAAATGTCAGCTAACATGTAATGTTTGTGCCACCACTAAAGCATCACCACTGCATTCACGTCCCGGTACGCACACACGTTTCATCTTCCTTAGTGAACAGTTGGCAGCAGAAAGTACACACCACAGCCACAACACACACAGCAACCATTGTGGTAATGCCCTCTGCACCCTACGGCTTGCCCGCCACTCGCCGCAGTCCCATTTGCCACAGTTGCAGAGCTGTCGTTCGGTTGTCTTGGCGCAGCTTGGTGAGCAGAATGCCCTGTACCGTGCGCTCCCTGAACAAATTGGGAACGTCTGGCAGCGCTCATGCGCATACGTTTTCGTTATGTCGACAAAACATATGTATTGATAGTGTTGGGGTGGGGCATCTGTTTATCCGTAACACATGACCAAATACTGCATGTATGTATTCGTGTTGGCAAAACCCCAACAACCACCCCCCAACCCCACACCCAAACCCAAAAAACCCCCCACCCACCCCCACACCAACGCAAAGAACCAAACCCCACCCCCAAACCACCACCCCCCCCCCCCGTATACCCAGCCGTCACTCGCAGAATCGCAACTCTCGTTCCAGAGCTGGTTGAGGGTCGCCGGAGGCAGGAAGCGCCGCGCCTTCAGCAACACCTTGACGACGTTGACGGCGTCGTTGATTTCGATGTCCACGTCTATCCCCAGAGCGCTGATGAGCTCCTGGCGGGCCTTGTTCTCGCTGAGGGAGGCGATTCAAGCGAACAAGTTGTACCGGTATTCGGGCATCGTCGTCGCCATTATCTTCTTCTTCTGCTTACAGACGGTGAGAAGGCGATGCCTATTTGCTTTTTTCACAGGTTTGGGAAGGGTTGGGTGTGTCTTCAACAGGAAGAGGTCGGTCGGCTCCGATCGGCAGACAATCCCGTTGCTCTGCGCCGTCCGACGCTTAGACCTCGGCCAACACCGTGGTCTTGCCAACTCCTGGGAAAGAAGTTTTGACGCTTACGCTATATCCGGCGAGCGCACCGTCGGCCGAACCACCACACCGATGATTCCCTCCAGAATCAGCGTTCTCGCAACGGGCTTCTTCTCCTTCCTGCTCACAAGCCAGTTGCACAGCATCTCAACGTGAATGGATTTACAGGAACAAGCTGTTTTAAAAAAGTTGAGTTGTTTTATTAATACAGTGTGGTTTGTGAGTGTTTTAAAGTGGAAGAGTAAAAGAGTGGATACTTTTGTAAAGTATTTCGAAGCCTTTCCGATGTGACGCGCGCCCGCCCGGAGTCCACTATTCATGCGCTACTTCTGACACGCTCCTTTCTGAGAGGTTCTTGCTGGGCAACATTGGGATCGCCCGGGATTAATTTTTTGAGCAAGACACACGCATTTCTGAGCGGTTGTTGCAAGGCAACATTGGGATCGCCCGGGATTAATTTTTTGAGCAAGACACACACATTTCTGAGCGGTTGTTGCAGGGCAACATTGGGATCGCCCGGGATTATTTTTTTAGCAAACAAAGTTGTTCGTAAGACAAGGGTTTAAAAAAACAAAAGTATTTTTTAGGAATGACCGTTCAACAAATGCCTCAACGTAAGCTTTCAAACGGTCGAACGAATGCTGCTCTACAACGTAAGAAGAACGAGTTAGGGCCGATTTGCTGTTTGAACCTTTGAGTTACCGTAGCTCGCGAAATTCAAACTTTCGAATCTCGACTTCTCTTAACGGAATAATCAGTGTGCCGAAACCTATTCAACAAACTCAAGATCGTCTCTCTGCGACGGAACACGAGCGAGTTCGAGAAGTTTTGCGTTTGGAACATTTGGGTTACTGTAGCTCGCGATATTCAAACTTTTGAGTTTCGGCCAATAGAAGAACCAATGATCAGTGAGTCAAGAGCTATCCAGCAACTCAAGATCGTCTCTCTACGACGCACGCTGAGCGAGTTACAGCGATTTCTATGCTAAAAACGCAAGAATGTCGCTTTTCGCGTTGCGTGTGTGCGTAATTAAGAAAATTTTTAATGTCAAACGAAAGAGCACGTCGATACCTTTTAGTTGACCTATAGCACGCCGCTCTACGACACAAGACGAGCGAGTTAGAGCCATTTTGCGTTTAGACCTTCGGATTACTGTGGCGCGCGCAATTCAAACTTTTGAATTTCGAAACCTCCTAGCGCAATTCTCAGTGAGTCGAGACCTATCCAAAAAGTCCAAGATCTCCTTCCTACGACTTTCCAACGCCGAGATCTGAGAGCGTTCCGAACGGACGAACGAACGCACGCACGCACGATAAGCTCTCGTAGGGGTTCGCCCGGCTGAGGCCGGGCGAAAAAATACGTGATTCCCGATTAGACCAACGTTGCACCAATGTCTATGCGCCTAAGGCTCCATTTGTTCATACATACGTGTTCTACAAGCCGTATATATAATTTGATACTATTTCACATCTGCGAAATGCGCGTGCGATGTTCGAAAAGGTAATACGCTCGTATGGATGGATACCGTATGCCCATCATCCCCACTAACTGGACGTACCTCTTGTACTCTGCGGCGCGTGCGTCTCTCGTCTACCAAACGAATTGCTTCGCACGCTTCCCACGAGATGTGCAGAAGTCGCTGGTGAACGCCTTGTGCGACGGCCAAATGGGTATTGCCTTGCCTTCGAGCCGAGCAACGTATGGAGCACGGTGGGCCTCTGAACCATGCTGAGCAACGGCCTCAATGCGGAAACGAGTCTCGTCAGTTCGAGATGGAATTTCTTAACGATCTCGTCTGGAACCACACCGTGGACTCGGCAAAACGTAGGGGGTGGAGTACGGCAGCAGAACAGGGTCCATACGCAGCGACGAACGGTCGATCGGTAGTAAGAGAGACTGAGAGGCGAGAACCGAAGAGGCGCAAATGTCATGGGATGGATGAGAGCGCGAAAAACGGCGGCGACGCGTCGGCGGTCACAGCAAAGGGGGAAAACGGGCCATCGGCCTTCCCAGTACAGGTAGAGGGAGGAGATTGGACGTCGGAGATGGCGCAAGCAAAAGGCGCATTGTTTTGGCGGCACGTCGCAACGCGTTACCTTTTACCTTCGCGCAAACTGTTTTTTCGCAGCGCCTCAGCGCGGCGAAGTGTATATATATATATATATATATATATATATATATATATATATATATGGATGACAATGTCTGTCTGTCTGTCTGTCTGTGTGTGTGTGTGTGTCCGTCCGTCCGTGGCACCGAAGTAAGATATGTGACATATGTGGTCAAGTAGAGTCAAGGTTTTGAGATATTCACAATTAAAATTCAAAAATGTCGAAAATCGAATTTTTCACCTGATGAGCTAACTGCGAAATTTCTTCAGAAATGGAAAGAGCACGGACCGCTGATAATTTGTAACCCAAAAAATTTTTTGTCAATGTGGAATTTGATAGAAGTACGCAATTGTTTGTCGAAATTTCATAAATTGACAAAAATAGAACGTCATTTATTGACGAATGTAAATGCAGAAACTGAAACTTCATAAGCCAATAAGATTTTGTGACATAGTTTTTCAGTTTTGAAAAATTGCAATTTGGAGATATTTGCAACTAAAATATGAAAATGTCAAAAATCGTCTTTTTTCGCCCGGCCTCAGCCGGGCGACACCCTACTAGAGCTCGGCGTGCGTGCGTGCGTGCGTGCGTCCGTCACGCTCTCAGATATCGGCGTTGGAAAGTCGTAGAGAGACGATCTCGGGCTCTACGGATAGGTCTCGACTTACTGGTAATGTGCCATGAGAATTCCACATTCAAAAGTTTGAATTGCGCGCGCTACAGTAGCCCGAAGGTCAAAACGCAAAACGGCTCTAACTGGTTCGTCTTACGTCGCAGAGCGGCAATCGACACGTTAGGTGAAAGCTCTCGACGTGCTCTTTCATGCGGCAGCAACAAGTTTTTCAGTTACGCAAACACGCACCGCGGAAAACGCCATTCTCGAGATTTTAGCGCTAAAATCGCTCAAACTCGCTCAACTTGCGTCGTAGAGAGACGATCTCGAGGTCAGTGGATATGTAGCTCTCGACTCGCTGATCATTTGTTCTCCCATTGGTCGAAAGTCAAAAATTTGAATTTCGCGAGTTACAGTAACCTGAAGGTTTAAAACGCAAAACGGCTCTAACTCGTCTGTCTTGCGTCGTAGAGAGGTGATCTTGAGCACCTTGGATAGCACTGGACTCATTGATCATTTGTTCTCCCATTGGTCGGAACTCAAATTCGAATTTCGCGAGTTACAGTAACCCAAATGTCCGAAAACGCAAAACGGCTCTAACTCGCTCGTCTTACGTCGTAGAGCGGCGATCGACACGTCAGGTGAAAGCTCTCGACGTGTTCTTTCATGCGACAGCAACAATTTTTTCGCCGCCCCCCAGGGCGGCGAGTATATATACGGACGCTATTGTCTGTTTGTGTGCCCGTGTGTCCGTGTGTGTGTCCGTGTGTCCGGAACAACTAGACATGACGGTTAGTGCCACCCGATGGAGTCGAATGCCCTCAGTAACGCGCCGTTGTCCGTTTCTGTTGCTAATTTCGCTATTTCGAGATATTAACAATTAAAATATGAAAATGTCAAAAATGACACTTTTATTTACAAGTCGTATCGGCAAAGTTTTTGCTGAAATGGAAAGGGCATAAGACGCGATGAATTTGTGACATAGTTTCGGATTTTGGAATTCACCAAATTAGGGATATTTTCAAGGTTTTTGTCAAACTTCCCAAATTTCGAACAATTCAAACAGCTTAAATTTCAAAACTTCTTTGCACCGATGTATCGAGCATAGTCTGCCAAGTATTTAGCAAATTGGGGTTGGAGAGGCGGTGGGGAGTTTCAAAATAGTTTCACCAATTATAATTAACGAAATTTAGGATATTTTTAAGGATTTTGTTAAAATCCCCAAATTTCGACAATTTCAAACAGCTTAAATTTCAAAATTTCTTTTCACGGATGTGTCGAGCATAGTCTGCCAAGCATTTAGCAAATATTTTTAGATTTTATAATTAACGAAATTAGGGATATTTTCAAGGGTATTGTCAAAAATCCAAAATTTCGACAATTTCAAAAAGCTTAAATTTCATAATTTCTTTGCGCGAGTGTATGGAGCATAGTCTGCCAAGCATTTAACAAATAGTTTCAGATTTTATAATTAACGAAATTAGGGATATTTTCAAGGGTATTTTCAAAAATTCCCAAATTTCGGCAATTTCAAACAGATTAAATTTCAAAACTTCTTTGCACGGATGTGTCGAGCATAGTCTGCCAAGCATTTAGCAAATAGTTTAAGAGATTATAATTAATGAAATTTAGGATATTTTTAAGGGTTTTGTCAAAATCCCCAAATTTCGACAATTTCAAACGGCTTAAATTTCACAGTTTCTTTGCGCGGAAATATCGAGCATAGTCTGCCATGTATTTAACAAATAGTGTCGGATTATATAATTAACGAATTTACGTATATTTTTAAGGGTATTGTTGAAATTCCCAAATTTAGACAATTTCAAAGTAGCTTAAATTTCAGAATGTCTTTGCATTGTTGTGTCGGGCATAGTCTGCCAACTATTTAGAAAATAGTTCTATATTTTACAATTAACTAATTTAGGGATATTTTCAAGGTTTTTCTCAAAATTGCCAAATTTCGACAATTTCAAACAACTTAAATTTCAAAATATCTTTGCTTGGATGTACCGGGCGTAGTATGTCAAGTAATTATGAATTCAAGAAATTAGGGATATTTTCAAGGGTTTTGTAAAATATGGCAGATTTCGGCATTTTCAAATGGCTATAACTAAGCAATATTTTTCCATGGATGTGTCGTGCAACGTATGTTTTGCCACCTATTCGATCGAACACGAAACGCAGCAATTACTGTGCGGTTCTGCAATCTACAGCAACGGTGTCGTAACCGCCCGCATTTGTGACCCAAAAGAAAAGGGCGTCGTCCCATTTAGACCCTCTTCATTCCAAAGTGAACCTGCGGCGAACATTCCTGATCCATTTATGGATCAGTACCCACCAATACGAATCTTATAGGCATCGATTGCCTAACAATGGCACAAACTACCTTTGAAAACTCGAGGTAACTGCGGCGAAACTCCCCGAAGAAATGCTCAACTTTCTATTCTGACACACTATTGAATATACTCCTCAAATGCACAACACACTATGCAATGCCAATCAACCATCATCGGGTACCCAGTTTTTACTCTAAGCTTGTTAACACTACGCAAACACGCACCACGGGAAACGCCATTCTCGAGATTCGAACACTAAAATCACTCTAACTCGCTTGATTTGCGCCGTAGAGAGACGATCTCGAGCTCAGTGGATAGCTCACGACTCACGAATTATTTGCGAAAATTTGAATTTCGTGAGTTACAGTAACCCGAAGATGCAAAAGCACAAAACGGTTCTAACTTGCTCGTGTTACGTTATAGAGCGGCAATCAACACGTCAAGTTTAAGCTCTCGGCGTGCTCTTTCATGTGTCAGCAAACATTTTGTAATTGACCAAAACACGCATCACAGAAACAATGGTTTTGAGTTTTACTCTGGAACTTTCCGAATTGCTCATGTTGCGATTAGAGCGACACTCGGCACGTCATTCCAAGGCTCGCTACGTACTACACGCGCCAAGAAAAATAAACTTCGTTTTGCTCCATGGATAGAAGTACGACACGGCTTGATTGCTCATAGTGCGTTCTTTTGTGCTCTGTCATATGTTTGTCAAAACTTTGACATGTTTTTGTCACTTTTTTAAAAGCGTTGCTCGAAAGAGGGATTTTCTTACTAAAAACCAAATCCCGGGCGATATCAATATTGCTAAGCAATACCCTCTTGCGAAGGGGGAGCGCGTGAAGCGTAGCAGGGCGATGAGCTCTCGCACTCTCTGCAGAAAGAACGCAACTCTATGCAATGCCAGTCAGAATACAAACTCAACTTTTTACTACCGGAGCTTGTTTGCCTGATGAGCTAGGCTAGGCTGATGAGCTAGGCTACCTGATAGAAGCCAATAAGATAGCTGATCTTTTTCGCCTGCGCAATTTTTTCAGAAGTGGAAAGAGCATAGGACGTGGACAATTTGTAACACAAAAGAAATTTTTTTCAAATGTGGAATTTCATAGAAATACGCAATTATTTGTCAAAATTTTATAAATTGACAAAAATAGAACGTAATTTATTGACGAATGCGAATGCAGAAATTGAAAGGTCGTAAGCTAATAAGCATTTGTGATGCTGCTGCTGCAGTCGCAGATGCTGTTGCTGAGGTTGGTGCTGCAGCAGTAGGTGCTGTGGTTGGGGTTGCTGCTGGAGTTGTTGTTGCTGGATTTGGGGCAGCGGCACGTGGTGTTGGTGCATTTGTGGATGCTGAAGCATAGGAATCCCATAATCGTTTCACACTAAAGCCGAATGTACCATTTCTGATATTGTTGCGATGTCAAACACACACCATCATGACTGGTTGTGGCTGGGGTCGAACCACCATATAGGGTGCCTGAGGTGCGACGGCGACGTAACGGTAGTAGTGTTGTTGATACTGAAATGAAACGTTTAATGACAATGCAGCGCCCCCTTTATGTACTCGTACTCTCTCCCTTCTTCTCCCACCTGTTGCTGTTGATAGTTGAAAGTTTCGTGGTTTGGATACGGCGGCAGAATAGTATAATTCTGGGAGGTCGAATAATGACTTGTGGTTGTGGCTGCGGCCACAGGCGGCGGTGGCCACATTAGTGGTGGTGGGGGCGGTCCACTTCGGGCAATTGATCCGGCGGCTCCCCAATACCACCCACCGCCGCCACTCATTGTGGCGCGGTATAGCGATAAATACCCAACCAATAGAGAGAAGTGGAAAGGGGAGGGAAATTTTGAGAAAGTGTACCCTGTGTTTTCACAAGCATGTTCACAGCACAAGCGAGTCGGGCGTGTCTCACGTGTTCACCACACACACACCAGAAATGCATCTTGCTTAGTGTTTTTTCGTCCTGAGCTGGAGGGCAGCCCCCCCGGCTTTGCCTCGGATCGCACAGTCTTGCTTGTTTGCTGTTTCAGCAACAACAGCAGCAAGCGCAGCTGTCGTCGGAGCCCCAATGAACAAGAGACGGCCGCTTGTCTGTTTTCAGGCGCCGCCCGCGCGCCCCTCCGTTCTCCGACCCGTCCCCCTCTTCCATCGGGGGATGGAAGAGGGAAGAAGAAGGAACGGGTGCGCTGTTCCCCCACCGGCACCGAAGAAGCGGCGAACGGTGGTTCTGCGCCGACATCGGGAAGCAGCAGCACATAGTCCAGCAGCAGTACCTCGTCCACCAAGCAGTGCTACGCCAGGGCCCTACAGCCCAATTTCGGCCTATTCAGTTCTGGGTCGTGGGTTGAGAGATAGTGGTGAGATCGAATCGTGTGTTGCGCTTCTGTTCCGTTTATTCATTTGGTGCTGCAGCCGCCGCCGCTGTTCCCCTCCTGCTGCCCGAGCAACAGCAACCGATCTGCTTCTGCAATTCATTCAGCGACAGCGACGACGACGAGTCTCCCTTGGCGTCGCCACAAAATCCCCCGTCAGCGCCGCCGCCTCCCCCCAAGAGAGCGGGGGCGGAAGCAGCAGCAGCAGTAGGCGCCAAAGGGCGCCACCGCCTGACGTGGCACAATTCTTCAACCGTGAAGTGGTCGAGGAGAACGATTGAGGTTTGGCCGTCAACGGCGCCTCCGACCTCGAAGACGACAGTGAGGACGACGCGTCGCCCTTCATTGACGACAGTGGAACCGCAGCAGAGTCGGACCGCTCACCGCCGCCAAATCCCTATCTCGACGATGGGATTAGGGAGTAAGAAATGAATTAAATCGACCAATCCAGATGTCTTTATGATTTTGCCACTACCGATGCTTCTGTCACTCCAGCCACTGAGCGTGGGACTGGACCATCGGGGCTGGACCATTGCACGGCACGTTTTCCTGCAACTATTTTGGGTCCAGGTTCAAAAATTATTGAAGCTGCAGTATACCTGCCGCGTCAGCTTGCATTTTGGGGATTTGGTCGACTTTTCAATACCATGCTCGATTCGCGACTGGTTGGGGGAGGGGGGGAGGGGGGCGAGCAAGAAACGCGAGTGATGGGCGGGGGGTGATTGTCGCGGACTGACATTTGTCCCCTGATCTTGGAGACACCAATTTGTGGCCTGGGCAAGGCCAGGCTCCTGAATTCGCGAAGTTTGCGCAGTTTGAACCAATCAATGAACCAAGCCCTTTGTAGCGTAAGTGCAATCGGCCGCTTGCTCCTACGAGCTCGGCAAATTCAATGACGCTGGACATATTTCAACTTCCTTACGGTTTGGCTGACTCGAAGAGCAAGAAGAAAGATCAGAATGGAGACGAGAAGGGGGGGGGGGGGGGGGCGGGCCGGGGTGGAGCAAACGAACACAGAACGACTTATCTGAGACCTATCCGTAGAGCCCAAGATCTCCGCGCTACGACTTTCCAACGCCGAGATCTGAGAGCGTAACGCACAGACGGACGGCCGCACGCACGCCGAGCTCTCGTAGGGTGTCGCCCGCCTGAGGGCGGGCGAAATGATGAATCTGGACTGGAAGGAAAGGAACATCGATGACGGAAAATTGAAGTAGCAGTCGTCGTTCTCGTGTAAAAATGCACCCAGGTATAGGTTAGAGAGTACAGTGGCAACGTCAATATGGGAATGAACCTTGTGCTCTAGTAAACAACGGCGGGGACCGTCGCGCAGAACACTAGGGTCCGGAATATGTAGATTGAGTCGGCGCTGGGTGGTGGCGCCTGTTGTGATTGCGATCAATACGTACAGAGTATTTCGCAATACAGCTGTAGTAGGTATTGTTCGGGAAGTTTCTAGAAAGCGATCTTATCTCTTAGTGAGATCTTATCAGGTGTGATTCTAGAACCTTCGCTTCTGGAACATTCTATAGGCAAGTACTATAAATACTCGCTGCTCGGTGGTGTTCCTTATTCGTCCTGTTTCCTCCTTATTCCTTCTGTTTCGTCCTTATTCTCCCTTCATATTCCGACGTTCTTCCGGAATTCCTGCGTACCAGTGCGTACGTAATTCTCCGTCAGTGCACGGAAAGAAACTTCTATTGGAATCCTGTTGTGGACTCGGCCAAAAACACAACAGGGTTTTGTGGCGTGACCTGTGAGATTCGAACTCACGCGGGCATAACCCATTGGATTAGCAATCCAATTGGATTGGATTGGATTCCATATCCCATTGGATTAGCAATTAGCAATTCTTTTCAAGGTTTCTGACGACGAGCTGACCTTCGCCAAGGCCATTGAGATTGCCATCGAGGTGGAAGAGGCTGCCAAGGTCGATAAGGAGACGGCCTTCGGGCACAGCAGCCCGGTGCACAAGGTCAATCAAAGGCGTCCAAGGAAAGGCGATCCACCTCAACATCCGGCTCAAGGGGACGAGGCGAAGAAGTGTCATTCCTGTGGGCGAGACCATTCCAGAGAGGACTGCAGGTTCCGTGACGCGACCTGCCATTCCTGTGGCAAGCAAGGCCACATCGCTACGGTCTGCCGGTCCAAGCGCGCCAAGCCTCCGGTCCAGACCAACTGCGTCAAGGAGATGGAGAAGTTCTCCACGGTCAAGGACGCCAGCGAGACCTCCATTCCTTCGCTACAAGTCCCAGTACAAGTCAAAGGGTCCACGGTCAACTTCGAGTTGGATACTGGAGCAGGGGCCAACATCCTGTCTGAGGACCAGTGGAAGCAACTGGGCCAGCCGCCTCTCCAGGAAGCGTCCAAGGCTTTCGCCTCTGCAACGGACCACCCTATTCCAGTGCTGGGATCATTCATGGCTGACGCCAAGCCTCGCTGCAAGGTTCTGGGTCCAGCCAAGTGCAAGACTGCCATGCTGCAGTTCTACGTGTCCCGGGTGCCACACCTGAGTATCCTGGGCCGGCTGGGAATTCAGAAGCTTGGCATATCGCTGGACCAGCTGCTCTTCCATTCTTCCAAGAGAGAGAAGCCCAGCGACAAGACGCCCAAGACTCTGCGGAAGGTCTCCTACGACTTCTGCAAGGATTTCCCAGGCCGAAGAGTGGCTCTACAAGGTCGTCGGAATTCGACAGCGTCAACAGTTGGGGTTGGAGAGAGACTCGTCTACTGCCGCTGCTGCAGCGAGTGCCCAATCGCCAATACTTCTACAATGCTGACCGACGGTCCACTACGCCGCCACTGTCAATCCACTTGGCGACGACACATCGAGCAACGGCGCCTGCGCTACTACAGCCCTGAGGACAGTGAGCCTGGGGAGGACTTCTCAACGACGTCTCCCACTACTGCGCCTCAAGAGGAGCAAGCGGTTCCCTCGACAAAGCGTCCGAACCCTCGTCAGCTGACTGGAGGTGAATATGGGCCGCTCAATCCTCGCTCCACTCGCCAGCGCAAGCCGAAACAGCCGCAGTGCTGCTGAACTCTTCTGATCGGCCTCAAGCCTGGTGGGGAGGAATGTTGTGATTGCGATCAATACGTACAGAGTATTTCGCAATACAGCTGTAGTAGGTATTGTTCCGGAAGTTTCTAGAAAGCGATCTTATCTCTTAGTGAGATCTTATCAGGTGTGATTCTAGAACCTTCGCTTCTGGAACATTCTATAGGCAAGTACTATAAATACTCGCTGCTCGGTGGTGTTCCTTATTCGTCCTGTTTCCTCCTTATTCCTTCTGTTTCGTCCTTATTCTCCCTTCATATTCCGACGTTCTTCCGGAATTCCTGCGTACCAGTGCGTACGTAATTCTCCGTCAGTGCACGGAAAGAAACTTCTATTGGAATCCTGTTGTGGACTCGGCCAAAAACACAACAGCGCCGTCGTAGAATTGTTCATCGACCACTTCGCAGAAGGAGGGAACAGTCAAGCAAATCGCAAGCACGCGCACCAGCTGCTCGTGTGTACTCTCTGCGTATCGTCTCTGCAGCAGCTGGCAAGTCCTTGTTAGCACCGCCATCTGGAATGGTGGGACGAATAGCAAATCGGGCACTCCGTTGCGAAGGCGAACCTTTTCAATCACTTGTAACGTGCCTTTCTGTGTGCGGCCGTTACTCGTCCGCCCAGCTAGCGAGACGGATTATTCCATCCCAAAGCTCTGCAGATTCTGGCAGACTGCGGACTAGCCTAGACATCATCGCGGGTTAGCATGAGCCGACGCAAAGGAATGCATACGATTAGGCGCTCACAGAGAACGACAATACAAAGACAGCATATATGAATCACTGCTGTAATACGAAGGGCGTTACATCAGATCGCGATAAAACTGACAACGGTCGTCTTTGGAAAGCCAAGAGGGTGGCAATGCGATGGGTCTGCAAGGAAACACTAAATGCATGCGAATCATGGATGAAACAGGAATATAGCAAAACATAGGGAAAACAAAGCAAAACATACATAAGTTTCCAAATAAGACCTAAGAACGGCAGTCTTCAAGACGCACGCTCAAAAAAAATCTCCATGAAGACAAACTGCGTGAATGAAGGCGCCCCTAGGAGGTGGTACAATTCCGACTCCAAGTGCACTCTAATCCAGAGTTCAACGTTCAAAATCAGCCAATGTTCGGACACCAAAGATAGAGCGCGCAGTTTCGGGGTCGATAAGCATGTCGCAGTCGACGCCCGTGCGTTCGAGTTGTTCCGAACCCTCATTCTGTGGCAGCGGCGTGCAGCTCAACATAGGGTTTCAGGCGATTGCAGTGCACAGCAATTTGTATGGGGGGGGGGGGGGGGGGGTGAAGAAATAACGGTGAAGCGGGACGCAAACTTGGAAAGTAGATGAAGAGACCCAGAACGCGTTGCAGCTCCTTGACATTGGTTAAGAATTGTAAGTTTTGGATGGAACCACTTTGGTGGGGTTAGTGGAGATACCCTTCTTGAAGAGTTGGTGGCCCAAGTAGGTGACCATTGAGTCCATTCAAGAAAGGCGTGCACTGGGCAGTCTTTCGAGTCTGCAGACTTTGTGCTTTGCGAAACCCCAATGATTTATACATCGTTGGATACCCCTGTCGGAGTGTGTTGGCGCGGTGCGTGTTTGGCCATAATCACGCAACACGCACCAGTTTGAGGCGCACATGAAAAATTCGAGGTTTTCTACAGGGTGGGCGATTTTGAAAATTTTAACACCAGTTGTACCCCAAGGTGTCCTGATGTCATATTTCTAATTTCAGCAAAATCGGTTGACTACAGCATTAGTTATGACCTGCCGCGTGCACCCTACTTTGGTCCAAAATGGCCAAAAACCCCGAAATCGGCCAAAAAGGGTACACTTTTTTAATAACTCAAGAGAGAAATGGTGGAATTTCTTTAAACTTTCTACGTGTAAACTAGGATCATCAATTGTCTACATGACGGAACAAACCCCATCTAATTCAGTTGTGACACGCTCGAATACGACTCAATCAAAGAGACTCTACTTTTGGCCAAAACGACGCTTTTCGGCCTGCTGGACGGCCTCGATCCGCAATCAAGCCGAAAAGCGTCGTTTCGGTCGAAAGTTGGGTCTCTTTGATTGAGTCGTATTCGAGCGTGTTGCAACCGAATTAGATGGGGTTTGTTCCGTCTTGTAGACAATTGATCCTAGTTCACACGTAGAAAGTTTAAAGAAATTCCAGCATTTCTCTCTTGAGTTATTAAAAAAGTGTACCCTTTTTGGCCGCTTTCGGCGATTTTGGCCATTTTGGACCAAAGTAGGGTGCACGCGGCAGGCCATAACTATTGCTGTAGTCAACCGATTTTGCTGAAATTTGAAATATGACATCAGGACACCTTGGGGTACAACTGGTGTTAAAATTTTCAAAATCGCCCACCCTGTACAAAACCTCGAATTTTTCATGTGCGCCTCAAACTGGTGCGTGTTGCGTGATTATGGCCAAACACGCACCGCGCCAACACGCTCCGACAGGGGTTTCCAACGACGTATAAATCACTGGGGTTTCGCAAAGCACAAAGTCTGCAGACTCGAAAGACTACCCAGTGCACGCCTTTCTTGAATGGACTTTAATTCTTGAGCTTCGGTCTAGCCTAGCACAGGCGGTCGAAGACTTGGCACAGGTTATCACCTGCTCCTCAATTGTAGGACAGGTGTTGCTTGCAGGAAGATGGGGGCTGTTGTTGGTGGCCCAGGATCTCCCCAGTGCAGCATCAGGTGTCCGTCGTCCCACATCAGTCCTTTTGGAGTGGAACTCCGGGGGCATGCGAGTGAGCACGTTGGCACTGTGTCTGCCACCAGCAAATGTCACGCGTCCCAGACGTACTGGTACGCTTTGGTTACAGCGTCAGGCGGTTACAGCGTCAGCAGACCTGAGTCGAACGAGCCACAATGCTGTCGGTCATGAAGACGTCTGACGAGCGAGTTATTAAGCTCGAAGCGAGCGTGACGTACGAACGTTCGTACGTACGTACGAACGTACGCACGCACGCCGATCTCTTGATAGGGTTCGCTCGGCTGAGGCCGAGCGAAAAAAAACGCCAAACCCGATCCCGATGACCATAGGGCAGTCCCGATCCCGATAAAACGCAAATCAAGAACTCTACAGAGCATCATGACATAGAAGTGTGCGAGGGGTGTTGCATAAACATTCCTGGCTGACAGCGAAGGGAAATGCTATGGGTGCGTTTGGGTCGAAGCAATCTGTCATTGACTGACACTTGCCCTCCGCCATAGAGGGGCCGTGCGTGCACTGCTAACTATTGCGCAATGCATGCCTTAGCGTGCATTGGTGCTGCAAACAAAGCATCACGGCACCATAAACCAAAACATTGCCCATCTCAGCAATCGCTTTCAAGTCCAGCTGAAATATTTTTGGCCGCGTCCAGTAGCAGTTCAATTCGGTGGCAGTGGACGCCAGACCAGTCGACCCTGCGACAACAACAAGCTGTCTGTGTAAAAAGTTCAACCTATACTTTGTGTCTGTGAAATGTTGTACACCTATATATACACCTATTGTACACCTGTATATGTATATATGTCGTAGCCCAACATGGTATTCAGCCCAATCTGGGATTGGGCTAGCCCAACATGGTATACCTTGTTGGACTAGCCCATCATGGGATCGCGCATCACGCGCGGGACTGTCGCACATCGCGAGATCTGCCCCACTGATATGCAAGGCGGCGCTTGCTGATGTTTGGCGCCTCCGTCCAACCTAATGCCCCCCCACACACCACACGCTATTCGCCGCGTCCGACGGGCCCCCCCACCGCCGCGATGATTGACATGGCCTTGCAAAATCAGATGTCTCGCAGTCTCACCATTTGTTACTGCGGTCATTTGATAATTCAATGGGCCGTCTGTAGTGACAAGGGAAACGTGCAGGAGAGCCTGCAGTGAAGCACTCCGACCAGAACGGGAGAAAGCAGGCCGCCACTCACTTGTCATGAGAAATAAGGCCGATTTTCGCCCAAAGATTCGCGACAAATTCGGCCGGCGCGCGAGTTTCAGAGTACGCATATTCCCTCCAAAGATTCACTTTGGCAAAGATTCTCTGCACCCACAAAGGCCGGAGCGTCGCAGAACTCCACCAAATCCTGTAGACCAGGCCGAATTGAGTCTAAAATGCGCCATTTCGCTTCGATTCAACCAGTAGCCGGCAGCTAAGATTCGGGGCTGCGCCAATCGCAGACTCGCCTTGCCATTTTAAACGGAAAGAATTGACAATTCATGCGCAAATGCTCATTGTACCACGCCGTCTTTACTGCGCGCCAACACATCATACAGTAAGAAGGGCGCCCCAGTGTCGTTGTGCAAATGCAAAACCAGCTGTTCGACCAGTAGATGTGCGTGCCGCAAGAACGGTGTGCCTTGCGGGAGCAAATGCCACCGTGGGTAACAAAACGTGCCTGAATTAACTGGTACATGTTTGTATGTCGCGCTTCGTACCTGCTTTCTGGTACATGGTTGTTCTCTGAATCGTCTATTGTTTACTCGCCGCACAATGAAGAGATTAGGATATGGCGGGGAGGCCTGTCGGACGCGGCGAATAGCGTGTGGTGTGTGTGTGTGGGGGGGGGGGGGGGGGAGGGCATTAGGTTGGACGGAGGCGCCATACATCAGCAAGCGCCGCCTTGCATATCAGTGGGGGAGATCTCGCGATGTGCGACAGTCCCGCGCGTGATGCGCGATCCCATGATGGGCTAGTCCAACAAGGTATACCATGTTGGGCTAGTCCACACACACACGCTGAATACCATGTTGGGCTACGACATATACATATATACACCTC